>SNQJ01S0005982.1:39509-78029 GCA_010110895.2 Picea sitchensis
GTGGAAAGTCAACTTAGTAAAGAATCTACCATTTAAGAGCTTTCTAATTTAAACTGAATTAGCAATTTAATAATAGAGAAAGCCTTTAAAACCTGTAAGGGAATTTGGGGACACCTAGGAGTGGTTCTAGGAGTAACTCTAGGTGGGTGAGGGAAATAAGATAATTAAATAATTAAAGAAATTAAATAATGGAGGAATGTAGGGGATGGGGGACACTTGTACAGAGAATAATTTTTAGGAATTTATTTTTAAGATTTTAATTAAATGAGATTTTAGGAAAGAATGGAAGTTTGAAACTCTACATAATGNTTAAAACCTCTAAGGGAATTTGGGGACACCTAGGAGTGGTTCTAAGAGTAACTCTAGGTGGGTGAGGGAAATAAGATAAGTAAATAATTAAAGAAATTAAATAATGGAGGAATGTAGGGGATGGGGGACACTTGTACAGAGAATAATTTTTAGGAATTTATTTTTAAGATTTTAATTAAATGAGATTTTAGGAAAGAATGGAAGTTTGAAACTCTACATAATGAAGGAGGGAGAAGGATGAAGGATCATCTTCTGTTTGGGTATCATTACGTTGCAGAAATATCTTCTTGACTGATTTACTTGTGGGAGTTGGGATACCCAGCTCGGAGAGGGGTGGTAGCTCGGCCTTGCGAGGCGAGCTGGGAGCTAGTCAGAATATATGGATATTGTGTGTGGCCCCTTTGAGGCTTGGGGGCCTAATGGGAAAGAAGCGTACCCTAACATTGGCTAGGAGGTACCGGTGAAGTCTCGACGGTCGATGAGCGAAATTTGCACGGAGTGCACATGACGTCATTTGGAGCGAGCAATCAGGAAATGGTACACTCTCTTCATTTTTGTATGGTATAATATGTTAGGAATTATGCTTGGATCTCCTTATTTAATTGAAAAGTAAAATGATGTTTTTAAAATTGATGACTGAACCTTCCTTTGCCTAGCTCAATAGTTGTTGACTTCCAAGGCCTTCATTTTCCTGCATGTCTTGACCACCTTGTTGTGTTGATTGTGACCTTCGTGGTTGCTTAGCCTTCATCCCTAGCTCGCCAGTCCTCGCCTGAGTAGTCAGTCAGGAGCCTGATCTATGGTCGTCGCCTTGGCATTAAAAGACCTATGGATCTGAATGCCCTGCTTTTTTGTGCAAGGATGATGAGCGAAGGAAATTCCTGTCATCCGTCTACCTTGGCCGTTTGTCCTTGGATGATTTTTTTCTCATGTCCTTTTTAGTTTATCTTTGCGATCATCTCAATGACTTTCCCCTTGGATTCTTGCATTCCTCTTACTATTCTTTGTGATTTTACATTGACTGTGTTTTTATGCTTTGATGGATAAATTTACTAGGTGTTCTATGCATTGATAATAATTTAACTCTGCTTTTATATTAACGTATAATTTAGGTCGGCACTCGCAATCTTGTTGGCCAGCGAATTAGTTGTTCTCTGCAATTAAAATCTAATTCGGGGGTGAATTAACCCTGTGATTTTACTCCTTGTCTCCACATTCCTTAGACCAATATTTCTTTAACCCCTCAACCATAGGTTTGAGCCTTTCTTGTGCTTATATTTTTATTTCAATAGAGATCCATGAAAGTTTAAATGTACTGCAACATTTCCCTTATGATGAACTCCTTTACCGTGAGAAATCCAGGACCTTCACTTGACCAAAACCCAGTTAGTAAGAGGCAACACGACGTTTGAGTTTTGGGGGTGGTTGTAAGCCCGACCATGAATTCACTGTTAGTAATAACCCTTTAATCATTTATTCAAACCATACTCTGATATGTGCCATGAAATGACCCAACAAAACAAGGCTTTGCTCAACGATTTTTAAGTATTCTAATTCTCTACGCATTCACCTGTGCGAGCTGTTGATTGGGCGTATTTCTTCCTGCTTTTTCCATAAAGAATTTCTCTGCTTTTTGACATCCACGAGCTGCCCGATTTCGGGTTGCTACCTGTATTTTCCTTAAAACCCAAATCTCTGCGGATTTCTGTCTTTGCATTATATCTTCCCTTTCATGCATTCACCTTTGTTGAGCTCTCAAAAATGATTTCTAGAAACTTGGAGTGCCCTTTCCCTTTCTCTGTGATTTCACTTCATACCCAACAACATTTTACTTCTTGCTATGTGTTGTTCAGTGATGTTTTCCATGCGTTTTGGCTACCTAGGGCACTAGTCTTTTGGCTGGCTACCCTCTCTACATTTCTTAAGCCCAACTTTGCACCCAACTACTTCACAAATTCCCTCCCTTCCCATTTTCTTTGATTAGCGAGGAACCCCCTTGTGCATGGAGACATCTTTGGCGTGTATGCACCCTTCCTCTCTATGTTGTTAGAGAGAAAACCCCTCCCTGTGTGTGGGGATATCCCTTGTGAATTACACCCTTTTATCTCATCCTCAATATTTGTGTAGTTTCGTTGTTTTAATCTAAATAACAGATATTTCTTTTAATCGTCATTCCAACTTTAAACAATAAATAAAATGGGTATTGGATCATTTAGATGACCGTGGATCCTAGAATGATCTTACTTGTGAACTGGGGGTAGCTTAGTTAATCCTTAGATTAATATGGATGTTAGAATGATGGTTATTTCCTTTCAATGTTACTTCCCTTATTAAATTATTCAAATAATATGGACATTAGAATAATACATTGGTACGATAAGGGTTCTGTACATTCCATCCAGGTTTATATCTTTCAGATTTGTCGAATTATGTTCATGCGTGTGGATAGGAGAAAGACATGTACATAATTATGAGGTTGAAGTTAAGACAATTCTTCTTGCTTATCTCATGGCCATTGTTGTGTAACCTTCATGTTAGATAAATATATCAAATTCATATGATTAATAGTTGGTCGACGATTGCACATTGAAGATTAATGATTAAGTTGATTACTTGCGCCACAAAATTAACTTGCTGAGGATTTTCTAAGTAGATGGACTCCTTGTGCGGACTGGAAATAAACTAAAGTGTATGGTTCTTTTACATATTAAACCTTTTGCGTGCAACGAAATTATAATTCATGGAGTGGTTGTTTAGTATTAGGACTGATTGCGTTATGAAAGATGTCTATATGTTGATTTAACATCTTATTTGTTACGCCTTTAATTTGTCAATGTTTGATGGATTAATAACTAGATTTCCTTGCGCCCCTAAATATCAATGTTGTTGGATTTAATCAAAACTTGTTTTACTTGCGTTGCATAGTTATAATTTTGATGTCTACCTTGCTCCTTGCATTAAAGTAGATGTTGATCTTGCGCCCTAAATTTAAATTTAAATTGATTAAAGTATGCATTCTTAATGTAATAAATGATGGTTTAGAATTTTAGACTTCTTGCGCATACGGATTTTGTAATAAATGATGGTCTTAGACATTAGTCTTTTAGCGTGTAATGAAAATTTATTGATGGATGGTTGAATTTTGTGACTAGGCCTTGCACCTCAATAACTTAAAATGCTTGCGCCTTTTATTTAATGTGGTCTATTATGTGTTATGTGAATGGTTACCCTTGCACCTTGATTAATCGATGTTTAGGATTTATGGATTTATGAGATCGATGATCGTAGACTCTGTGTTTAGCTAGTTTCTTGGATTGATTGTGTTAGTTGGATGCAGACACCTCCTTGTTCCTCAGAACAATCGCCAGCCTTGAGACCTTAAATGGTCAAAATCGATGGGAACCTGGACTTGAGAATTTTTTATGTGTCCTGGAGGTCCTAACCATTGCACGGTAGGACAGGCGGGTAGTCATTCTTATTCTTCGTCGGTTGAATGTCGTACATTGTTTCTAGGTGCTTGATGTGCTATTATGTTAGGTCGTTATGTTTGTTGTGGCATGAGTTGCATGCATTGTGATTGTCGTCGTGTTGCGATGTTGAGTATAATGTCATTATTACTTTCCTACACACAAAAAAAAAATTGCACTTGTTATGTGAGGCTATTTGCGTAACGAGAAGGCTCGTTACATTTGTTGATGGATGCAAGATGACGACAACTTGCTAAGAAGACTCGCATTTTGAGTAAAGGGGTAACACATGACAACCAAAGACATTAAGGGAGAGGTGTCACAACAACCCTGTCGCAACCTACTATAACTCTCGTTGTGTCTCAAAATGTAGGTTAATGATTACCTAGTTCGAGATATCCACGATTCCATGAGGGAAGATTGTAACAATCACTCACGATAATTCTAAAGTGTTCACAATAAGGAAAGGTCCTTATTCCTTAGAGGCCCTTAGTCTCTAACAATGTCACCTGACGGAGTATTGACTCCAGGGGTTTGACATCTACCAAATCATTCAAAAGGTGAGTGACACTATTGGAGAAAGTAGTGCATCTTGAAGAGAAATTTGCGTAAATAAAACATGAATGCATGTGAGTGGCACCCTTGGAGCACACAGTGTATCTTGAAGGGAACGTTGTTGTTTTAACACTAGTAATTTATTGAACTTAGTACCTAGAAAACTATGTCTCCTTAGGGCTTGGTCAACCTTGAAATGAACATTGCATGAGTAAAGATTAATAATCACAATTTCCATTAAAAACGTTTTCCAAGCCTAGTAAATTTAAAATCCTAGGTCTAGGTAGGACATGTGAACAAAAAACAAAACTAAAAGGACATTTAACAAAGGGGGGGATGAAGAAAATTCAAACATAAATAATTAAATTAAAATTCTAATGAAGGATTAAATATGAAATATTATTGTTGGCCAAGTACAAACTCGCTAATTCAGAATTAGACCAAACAGGGTAAACTTAAAGAAAAGGGGGATTTTTGAACATAGTAGGGAATAAAGTCTAGAAAACCTTTTAATTTCAAAATCAACCAGGATTTAAGAAATGCGTCAATAATTAAAAGAAATGTAAGGCAATAAAGGGACATTGAAGAGCGATTTTAGGAACACTTTTAGGTGGGTGAAGGAAATCGGCCTTTTAAATTAAATAATTAAATAAATTTCTGGTGCAACTATGGGAACAGGTGACATGTGTATGGGGGAGGTTTATCCTAATTAATTTTTAATAAAAAGAATTTAATGAGGGTTTTGAAAACTAATCACTAAGAAAACTCTATAAAAGGGATGGACTAGGAGGATAATGGATCATGCTTGGTATGTGTAAGGTTATGTTGCCACATTTTACTATTGACTTATTTTTCTTGTGGGATTTGAGACACCCAACATGAATAACTAGTGGTAGCTCGACCTTGCGAGGCAAGCTGGGAGCTAGTTATCTCTAGTTTGTGTGCGTGGAGAGCTAGTTATAAAGGAGGAGCAAGGGGGAGCGAGGAGTATTGCCAACAAATGAAGGACATCATAGAGCCATCGTCGATTACGGTAATCCTACTAAATATTTCCAGTGCATTAAGATTTAATGTTATGTTGTATGTTTTTGGTCCTTGGTTAGATATTTTTACATTAAGAATCCTTGCATCTGAATTTCCATTGTAGTTGAAGTTGGTCGCTTATTATAATCTTAGTTAAGTTTTTATTATGATTCAAGATTTGTGCAATGTGACACTTTCATATGTGTTTCTACAAAAATTGTAGTTGAATGCTTGTATAAATTTATGGATTATAAAATAGAACCATTTCTTTCGATGGATAATCCGTTGGGTTGTTGATTGTATAAAGATAAATTTCAATTCCAGGAATGTATTGTCCATATATATTCATAAGTAGTTGTTTTAAAACTATGGTGTGACTCATGACAGTATTAATACTCATAATATCATTGTTGGGTTATCCGACCCATGTTTTGTAAAATTTTGAAATTCCAACTCGTCTCTTGCATTAGTACTTCTGGCTTGCGATCTTCTGTGTTTTTTTTATTAATCTCTCAGCATAAGTTGATATTGATCTTAATTTTGTACTTCGTTTCAAGACTACTAAATTTTTAATGAACCCCCTTGGATAAGTTGATGCCAAGTTGAATTGTTTAAATTATTTAGGACTCCATCTCTATGTGAATTTTGCAGTGCATTTTCTAGACTAAATTACAACTTCCATGATTTTGATTGCGAAGACCTGGAGAGAATTTATGTTTGAAACCCAATATGATAGAACCCTTTTATTAAGGAGGGGAAACTGTTGAATGGTGTTAGTTTGCTTTTTCAACACTTTTCCTTTACACAACCTATGATAGGTTTTGGTGTTTTTAACAAACCTTAATTTTGAGAGGTCATTCTTAGATGTTCAATTCGTTAATGTAATTTCACCTCAGTCTCCTTTAACGCAAAGTGTAGATTATTTTTAAACCTAGGTTGTCCAAATTTTTAGAACACTTCAAGCTCGGGTTAGCGAGTCTTTAAACGTGACTTGCTTTTGTAATGGATTGAGTGAGATCTGACAATTGGTCCATGGGTTAAAGAAATCACATCGTTGAACCTCTCTTTTTCCTTCCCATTCCATGCACTTTTTGGCTGCTTTGCGTTGTCTGGAGCTTCTGACTTGTCTAACCTTTGTGAGGGAGATATTTCATTATTGGTTGCGAGCATGTGCCTTTTCTCCATGCTCCTATCACTCGCGTGTATTGCAGTTACTCACGAATTTTTCGTGGACTACTCAGCTCCAAGTTTTTCTTCACTGATGATCTTCCCAACCTGGTTAACTGTGATCCCCCCTTGCACACTTGTTGTGGGTTATCCGTTGAGGGAGTTCTCTTGCTGAGGTAGATTCCTCTCTCCTTTTATCTCAGTAATTTCATTATGTCCCTGTCATTAATGTTCCTTATCAACTCTGAGGTCCACCATGTTCATTTTTGGTAAGGATCATGGGCCATATCAGAGCGTTGGGCCGGATAGCCTCCACGATCTCCTGACTGCCAATGTTAACTAATCTGGTGGTTCAACTGTTTGCATCGTGTAACTGTTCGCAACTGCCTCACAATTGTCTGCCTCCGCCTATACATAATGTATCCACATCCGTTTTTTCATTATGAGATTGATTTGTGTTTTATGTTCTGTTTATTGTGGAGTTTATATTTGGCCTATGTATAGTGTGTACAGTGGTATCATAGCCACGTTTTTTAAAACTCCATGATATTGTTTGCCTACATGAGCTCTAGATTCGAGAGGAGCCACCTGTGACTCTGTAGTTGCAGTGTAGTTGCAGTTGCAGTGAAGGAACAACAAGTGCCCGAAGGCCCTCCAGCGTCCAGTCACTGGGCTTGTGTACGGGAGAAACTTACAGAGTAGCCAAGGTCGAAGGTGTTGTGATATTTTATTTTCTTTTTCTTGTGCAAGTGGAATTTCATTTACAGAGATTA
Organism: Picea sitchensis; assembly: GCA_010110895.2. Classification (NCBI taxonomy): domain Eukaryota; kingdom Viridiplantae; phylum Streptophyta; class Pinopsida; order Pinales; family Pinaceae; genus Picea; species Picea sitchensis. Next base: position 46,804 of record SNQJ01S0005982.1, read on the forward strand.
TAGTTTACAATGCATTCATTAGTATCAATTGTGGTAGTAGTGCTCTCCAGACAAGAAAATTACCAAGAATGGTTTCGAAAAATAAACAATATTCTTATTTTTAATGATTTATGAGAGGAAATTTGTGAAGGCAAGGATGATAATGACCTAGAGAAACCTACCAATGCTAGACAACTTGTAATTTGGAAGAGTAAAGATAAAAAGGCACATGCCTTTAATTTCAGCCTCAGTCACCGAAGAGGTAAGAAGACATATTCTTTCCAACACCACAACGTTTAAAGCATTAGAGAAAGTAAAAGATCTTTATGAATCCCATTCAGAGCTGGAAATTATACAATTGTTGATGAAGTTGTTTAATCTGGAACTGAAAGATAATAATCCCATGAAGTTAGCTTCTGAAATTAAAGCTCTCTTTCATGATATTGACTCAACTGGTGTCAAAGTTGATTTACAACTCACAACATTTATTAAAGCCCTATATCCTACCTATTTTCACTACTTAGAGTCTCTTCAAGCTAGTGGACAGATGAAAGCCATGAATTTTGATACTCTTGTAGACAAAATTGACGAAAGAGAGAAAGCTTTTGGGAAGAAGGAATCATTTTCCACTTCCACAGTTGAGACTTTGTGTCTTGCACAGAAAGAGAAGAAACCTAGAGGAGAGTCTGCTAGATTTGACAATAGTCACAGAGGTCACGGTAGGAGACCATTTAGAGGTAGGGGGGGTCATTATCATCAAGGAGACAGACAACAAGATGATAGATAGCAAAAACATTTTCAGAATGATAAACAATCCCTTAAGTGTTATAGGTGTGGTAAACTAGGTCATACCTCTTCTCATTGTCACACTCCTTGGGATAGAATTATTGATAAGAAAGAGAAACAACCTCCAGAAAAAGGAAAACCACCTGAATCTACCAACTATATCGTTTCACATTGTAATATTAGTATCAATGAAGTTTTTAGCACTTCTTTTTCTTCTTGGGAAGATAGTTGGATTTTAGATACTGGAGCCACTTGCCATATGACCTTCAGAAGAGATTTTTTTGAAACATTCAGTAATCACATTGATGGAATAGTTTATTTTTCCGATAAGTCCCAGTTAAAGCCTTCAAGAATTGGATCTATTCGACTTTGCCTACCAGGACTTGCTGATTATATTTTTCATGATGTTCTTTACATTCCTTAATTAAAAAGAAATATGATGTCTCTCATACATATCAGGTAGCAAGGACATTCTATGCATATGTTTGATGGTATAATTGAAATACAAAAATCATATGATCAGGTGATTGTTATGGTTGGTGTTGAAGAAGATTAAACTTTTAAAACTTAAAGGGACATCCTCTTTTCAATCTAATTCAGCTCTTTTAGCTCAACATAGTGATACTTTGTCTTCGAGCTTATTGTGACATGATCATTTTGGTCATATTAATTATGATAGTATCTGGATTATGAAACAACAAGGTATTCAAGGGCTTCCTACTATTCAAGGAAGCTTTCTCCATGTAATGCTTATATTTTAGGCAAGCATTGTAAACAACCTTTTTATGGACCTACTTCCCGAGCTTCCAGGAAGTTAGGTCTCATACATTCTGATTTATGTGGGCCGATGCCTATTCCATCTGCAAATGGTAATAAATATATGTTGAATTTTATTGATGACTACACTAGGATGTGTTGGGTTTATCTATTGAAAGAGAAATCTCAGGTTTTTACAACTTTTAAGAATTTTCATTTATGGATTACAAATGAAACTCAACTTAATATTGGCACTCTACGATCAGATAATGGTGGTGAATACACCTCTAATGAATTTGAAAAGTACTTACAAAATAATGGTATTAAACATTAGACCACCATCCCTTATACTCCACAATAGAACTGTGTAGCAGAGCACATGAACAAAACTTTGCTTAATATGGTAAGGTCAATGATGTTTTTTCAGAATGTCAGGTTGATGTTTTGGGGAGAATAAGTACTTTGTGTCATTTATATTCACAATCGTTGTCCTTCTACTGCCATCAATAATAAGTCCCCTTATGAATTATGGTATAATCGTCTTCCTGTTGTTCAACATTTCAGAGTTTTTGGTTATCCATGTTATGCGTTAATTCCTAAACAACAACGCGACAAATTGGGTGAAATAAGTCGCAAATGTCTTTTCTTGGGGTATTCTAATACCTCCAGAGCTTATCGATTGTATGATGAGGAAAACAAGAAATTTGTTATTTCAAGAGATGTTGTTTTTCTCGAATTTGATAAAGATGCTTCTACTATTGATAGGCAACTCAATCAAGAAATTTGTTTTTTTCAAGAGATGTTGTTTTTCTCTAATTTGCTAAAGATGCTTCTACCATTGATAGGCAACTCAATCATTTTGATAGATTCTCTTCTAAGAAGTTTTATTATGAATGGATAATGATCTCCCACATCCCAGTAGATTCATATTCTAGACCAGTCTATGCATTTTCCATCAACAACACCAAGAATGAGACCACATCAAAGAATGAAGAAAAATTAGTTGACAGCAATGTTTTTGATGATAATAATGTTTCAGTAGAAACATTATTGAAAATAATGTTCCTACTTCAAGGAAAAATTGGAGGGATACACAATGGTCCCGAAGAACCCATTTCAAACACCATGAAAACTGAGAAAACATTGCAGCAATCAATATGTAGATCAACACGAACCAAGACAATGCCAAAAAGGTTTGGTGAATTTGAGTTAAACTTTTCTATTGTTAATGAACCTACTACTTTTGAATAAGGCACTAGTTGTAATGAATGGAAAGCTGCAATGCAAAAAGAGTATGATGCTCTTATAAAAAATGGCACTTGGAGGTTGGTGGATCCTCCTATTGGCATCAAACCAATTGGTAGTAGGTGGATTTATAAAAATAAATATAAAGCTGATGGTTCTCTTGATAAGCACAAAGAAAGACTTGTAGCAAAGGGGTATGCACAAAAATAAGGTATTGATTATACAGAAAAATTTGCTCCTACATCGAAATGGGGCACTATTAGAACCTTATTTTCTCTTGCAGCTCAAAAAGGATGGAAAATACATCACATGGATGTAAAAACTGCCTTCTTAAATGAAGATTTAAAAGAAGACGTTTATATGTTGCAGCTAGAGGGTTTTTCTGTTAAAGGAAAAGAACATAAAGTATGCAAATTGATAAAATCATTGTATGGTTTAAAACAAGCACCTCGTGCTTGGTATGAAAAGTTAACTGAACATCTTCTCAAGTTGAATTATAAGCATTTCAATATAGATGATGCAACTTTATTTGTTAAGAAAGTTGGAAGATTGATTGTATATCTAGTTGTCTATGTAGATGATTTGTTTATCACAGGAAATAATGATGATTATATAACATCTATTAAAAAGGAGTTGCAGAAGGTCTTTGATATGACAGATTTGGGGTTACTACATTATTATCTAGGGATCGAAGTAGATAAAAAACCGAAGCACATTTTTATTTCTCAGAAGAAATATATTGGAGGACTATTGAGCAAATTTGAGATGAAGGATTGTAATCATGTTTATACTCCAATGGAGTAGAATCTAAAGATTACTTCAAAGGAAGGTAGTGCATTTGAAGATCCAACAAAGTATAGACATCTTGTTGGAAGTTTAATTTATCTTACTACTACTCGTCCTGACATAACTTTTACTGTAGGAATACTTTCCAGGTTTATGTATCAGCCATGTGAAGGTCATTGGACAACAAGAAAACGAGTTCTCAAATATTTAAAAGGCACTCAATCATATGGCATCAAATATTCTAAAGTTTCAGACTTCCATCTCATTGGTTATTCAGATTCTGAATTTGACGGAGATAAAGAGCATGGGTTGTCTACTTTAGGTTATTTGATGAATCTTGGATCAACATCCATCACTTGAAGATCACGAAAGAAATCAATTCCTGTTGATTCTACAACTAAAGCTGAATATGTTGCATCAACTCAAGCCACAAAAGAAATCATTTGTCTTTGGAAAATTCTTGAAGACTTGCAGGAGAAACAAATGACTTCAACGCCTCTCTTTGTTGATAATACTTCTACAATACAATTGGCCAAAAATCCTAAATTCCATGATCGAACCAAACATATCAACACCAAATATCATTTGATTCGACATTATGTTGAGGCCAAAACTATTCATCTCAATCATTGTTCCACTTCAGAGAAAATTGCGGACATCTTTACTAAAGCTTTTGGTCGAGATAAATTTGAAAAATTTAGAATGATGCTTGGGATGACAAATGTCCCTTCGGATTAAGGGGGGAATATTAACTAATCCATTAACTAATCTGGTGGTTCAACTGTTCGCAACTACCTAACAATTGCCTGCATCCGCCTATACATAATGTTCTGTTAACTAATACGGTGGTTCAACTGTTCGCATCATGTAACTGTTCGCAACTGCCTCACAATTGTCTGCCTCTACCTATACATAGTGTATCCGCATCTGTTTTGTTCAATATGAGATTGATTTTTGCTTTTTGTTTTGTTTATTGTGGAGTTTATATTTGGCCTGTGTACAGTGTGTACAGACAACCTCTACTAAACGAGGTAAATTATGACGCAAATTATGTTGTCTCAGCAATAGTTTCACTACCTTCTCCGGTGCTCCTCCCTGAAGTCAACCTCTGACCCTTCTGCGATGTTCCCTCCAGGATTGGAATCCTAGCGTTTCCCTTTAATTGCAATTTGATTTAATTGCTTTAATTTAAATATTCATTTAAACCAACTAAGTAGTTTATCCGATTAATTTAATCCATGTTTCTTTGTCAAATTTCAACATCTTAAACCAGGGGGCATTATATTTAAGGATGAATTGTCGGGAAATTATCACCGTTAGATTTCAATTCAGTCTTAATTGTTTAAAATTTATCCCAGTAAACTCAAATTCGAGATTGACTTTATTGATTCTTTTTCTTTCATTTAATTCTCAGATACTTTATTCTATTGGGAATTCCTAGGATAAACTGTATGTTAGAATAGGATTGAAACTTAACTTACTGTGTAATTTAAAAATAGAAAATAGGGAAGAGTTTGTTCCTTGAGTAAGGATTGGGAATCTTCACTTGTGAGTTGTTTAGTCTAAATTTTATTATTAAATTATAATTCAGATAGAAGTTTTACTTCTATAGGTTTAGAGCTTCTTGTTTTAATATGGAGCTCGAGAAGCTAAGAAAAATGTAGTTGATTTATATTTATTAATAAACCCCTTGTTGGAGAGGTATAAATTTTTCTTGAATATTTTTTATTATATGTTTTAACTTTAAATATGTGGCTAGTTACTATGAGCTTTGTTATAGTCTTTATGGTAAAATTTTTAATGAGACCCATCTAGACCATTGTGCCAATAAAAAGAATCCACATAAGAATTTCCTAGTAAGAAAACATAGTTGCACAATTAAATGTATGGAAGGTAGTCCCCCTACATCTTATTTAGCTTGTTGATAGAGTGCTTTTGTTTATAGTTTTTTTTTATGATGATAGTTTAAGTTGGTACTTTTGGTGTGTTGGATTGTGTCTTGATTAAAGGTTTAGAATTGTTTGTGTTGCGCCCTAGTCACTATCTCTCTTGTCGCAATGTGGTAGCATGATTCCTTATGACTGGATCATTGCGCACATTGATCGATGAGTTTGTATGACAACCTAGCCTTGGGTCATGTGCCTCCCAATGGTGTTGATGTTGATTATTGAAATCTATGTAATGTAATTTGTGTTGTAATGCATGATTGTGATGGTTTCTCGCCTGCCGTGGAAGATCATAGTACGTGTGTCTGTTTATTAGATGTTGGTTGCACCTGAATGATCTTGTTGTTGTCATTTAACTTAGTCGGTTGGACTTGTTTGTGTTGGGTGGGATGTAGACACCTCCTTGTTCCTCTGAACAATTGCCATCCTTGAGACCTTAAATGGTAAAAAATGATGGGAACCTAGGCTTGAGCATTGCTTATGTATCCTGGAGGTCCTAACCATTGCAGGGTAGGACGGGCAGGTAATCATTTATATTCTTTATCTAGTAAATGTTTGTAATTTGTTTATAGTTGCATCATGTATTAGTATGTTTGGTCATTATGTTTATGTGTTGCATGAACTTCGTTTATTATGTTCATCGTGGAGTTGTGATCCCTTATTGTATTAATGACATTAGCTTCCTTGTGCTTTTAAAAAAAATATTTCACTTATTGTACGTCGGTTTCTGTCATAACGACCGGGGTTGTTACAGTTTTGGTCGGAACTAGGAGAAAAAAATACTTTTCATGAAAGGTTTAAGAATGAATTAATATAAATGTAAAGTGATTGGTGACATATGAAACTATAACTGAAGAGAATGCTCAAAAACTATATTGGAAAAGGTTGAATCAAATTTAATGCATTATTCCTTGAAAGGCATGTTTTTCTTTGTTAGGAAAACATCCAAATACTTGTTGCAGACAAACTAAACTTTGTTTCATCAAACATAATATAAAGTATTTTTTTTATTTTCATTAGAAGACAAAATTGATTTTTGTTCTAATTTAAAATATTTAACATCACATAAAATACCATTGGAAACACTTTACCACTTTCCATTAAAGTGTTTTTCAACATTCCATACCATTGGAGACACTTTACCACTTTTCATTAAAATGTCTTTCAACATTCCATACCATTGGAGACACTTTCCCACATTCCATTAATTTTTTTTTCAAAATTCCATAGAATTAATATTTTTTATTTTATTTTAACTAAAATCAGTCCCACTTTAAAGCCAAAGTAATTTTAAACTTCCATCACAGTACTCTTGAAATTTGAATGTGAAACGTTTATCTTTACTCTAATCATCAAAAGACACTTTTCATTTTTCAAAAAATTATATAGACCGAGTTTTAATTAACTTTATTTTAAACTTTCATCACAGTACTCTTGAAATTTGAATGTGAAACGTTTATCTTTACTCTAATCATCAAAAGACACTTTTCATTTTTCAAAAAATTATATAGACCGAGTTTTAATTAACTTTTATTTGTGCAATAAGATCTAAGTTATTTTTAACTTTCACAAAGTTATAATTTCAAACCTACCTTCACTACATAAAAACTTTCACAATAAAATTCAACTTTCATTGAAGAGAAAAGTATTTTTTTTTACTCTAATGAAACTGAAATATTTTATCAGATAACAATTAGAAAATCTTTTCCATTGAAACTTTTGACTTAATAAAAGGTTAAATAAGAAAAAATATATTTTAAATAACACTTCATGAAATTTGAAAGAAAAATGAATTTGCTTAAAAACATTTTTTAAATAAAACTTTATCAAATTTGAAAGAAAAATGAATTTTGAATTTTATAAAAAAGAAAATAAAAATAATGATTTACTAGGAGAGTCCAAAACATCTAGATATTTTTCGAATGATTAGAAACCAGAATCAATTTCAAATTAAGTATAAGTTAAATAAAAGTTTAAAACAAACAAGTATTGATACTTTATTTTTCAAATTAACTTTAGATTTTCTTCTCACTTTGATATAGAGTATTTCGTAATGAAAAGTTAATTTCTTAAAAATATGACTTACACGGAAAATAATACTCTACAACCTTGGCCTACTATTTTAGATTTTGGGATTTATTTGTTCAATTCTCAAAGAAACATTTCCATTGATTTATATGTTTCTCTACTATTGATATGTGTTCATAGCCTATGGAGTTACCTTAGCATCAAAAAACTTGGTTCATTGCTAGTGAGTGTTCGTATCCTCAAAAATATCTACATTTCCTCATTAAACATGTTCCACCTTAAGTTTATATATCTTCATATATCTTCATTATGAAGCATGTACCATTTTAATGATTATTTTCCTTTTCTTTATTTTATTTTCTTATTTTTTTTAAATATTTTCTTTTATAGAATAAAAGAGAGTGGAAAAATAACCATGTCCTCTTAGAGGATGATATATGCTTCTAAAGAAGTGAATAAAGTATTTGGTTGTTAAAATATTCTCTCATGTATGATAATTGTTAGTGATACTCCCGTCCTAACTTATGTCAATAATCATAAATGTGATTAGACATTCTTTATTGAATTCAACTAGTTTTTTTAACATTAGAGTATTGAATATTTTTGAAGTTTTATAGAAGAAAATGTATGAACTACCCTATGCTCTCAACATCAATCATAACTAACCTACATTGATTTTGATCCATAGTAATAAAGTAAGGCATGAAAAAGAAGAAATCAAATTCAAGATAAATGTTGAAATATCAACTTAAGTAATAAACAAAATAAAGTGTGAAAGAAAAAATATCAATGCAAAATTCATCAAAATAAAAAATATGTTAACTTATTGAAATCAAAATTCAATTTAATTAAATTCAAACTCAAAACCATTCACGAAAACTAGGATTTAATCATGTACAACTAATTATCCTTCCAAAATAATCAAGTGAAGTATTATTTGACAATTTGGTCATTAATTGGGATGGAATCTAAATCACCCTCTAAACTTTGTAGTCTATATGTACCAATTCCTATTTTTCCATATATTTGCAAAATACCAAACCATCAATTTTGAAACTTAAAGTGCTTACATTTAGGATCATTGACTATATCCCAATTAAGAAATAAATCACATATTTCAAAAAATTTATCGCTAACATTGTGCTTGTCAAACCATCTCTTAATAATTTGCTAGCGAGAAACAATTTTTTTCTTACGTTTTCTTGTCTCATATTTCAACATGAGTACTGTATCAATTCTTTTATGGAGCGTAGGGGAAGGATAACCTCTTGAACCTTGGTAGATATGTTGAGTCCAAAATATGGTACACTCTTGACAACATTATGAAGCATAAACATATGTTTTGTTTGTGATACTTATGGACTTATATGATCATTGTTATCCATGTTATGGAGATCATGTAACATCGAACAATATTTAATATTTTAAATAAATAAATCATAAATGAGAATAATAATAATTATATTAGTTGGAATTATTTTTCAATTAATATTAGTAGGATATAAAATGATAATATCTAGGCTTACATACCAACTAATTTGATTTGATATTGTAAAACATTTTCTATGAATATTTTGGTTCTATTTAGTTGGGATTCTTTTCAAATAATATGGAATCCTATCTCCATTTCTTATGTTGGTCATGCAATTCTATTTAGTTGAGATTCTTTCCAACTAATATGAGATTGTATTAGTCTCTCTATAAAAGGATAAGAGTTAGTGCATTGTAGAATAGGAGAGATATAGAGTTTGGAATTGGAAAATGAGATCAAATTGAATAATAAAAGCCACTTTAGATAGTAATAAAATTCTCTTTCATTTACATTTCAATTATTCTTTAATTTTGGTTAATGTGATTTATAGGTTAAGAAGGGCATGGAAATATCTTTCATATGCACTAGAGTAGGAGTAGAATATAATCATTTCAAATTATTTCCTTTCTATTCTGTATTTTTTATTTTAAATTTTGTATTTCAATTTTTTATTTTAAATTCTGTATTTGAATTTCTGCAAGTATATTTTATTTTCCACAACATTATTTTATTACTTAAAATAGATGCATTTCAATTCATTTTCTTCCTATTGTGTGTATTATTTTAATTTGTGTATTTCGATTTGTATAAGCATGTTTCATTTTCTGCAACATTATTTTCTTTCTCAAAATTTATGCATTTCAATTCATTTCCTTTATGTTGTGTGTTATTTTAATTTTTTCATTTCAATTTTTAGAAGTATGTTTTATTTTCTACAAAATTAGCTTCTTTCTTAGCTAACAATGTAGTTTCCTTTCTGTCGAAGTATACAGAAAACCAGTAGTAAATAAGGAAAAATTGACCCCAGGTTAACAAATTAATGAAAAATGCATTTAGTTACTCTTATTATAAAACAACAATGGTAATTAACTACACCTTCATTTTGGTATTTTTGTTGGGGAGATGTCAAAGGCATAGTAGTGCTATTTTCATTGGTTTTTAGGGAAAACACAGGATATGTGGATCAACATGAGAAATTGTTGACTACTCTCTCTGTGAGATATCATATGTAGTGATACTCATTTAGAATTATGACATATAGATGCATGAATTAAGTTATAAATATAAAAGAAAGATTTTTTGGTGTAGTATGAGCCACCTAAAGAACAAACTACCATGCAGAAAAAACCAACAAGATGAGGAAATTCAAAGGTTAAATGTGGATTCAAATCATATCTCAAAAAAAAAAATTGCAAATAAAGAATCATTTAAGTCTATTTTAACATATGCTATGATATTTTTGCAAATCACAATTATTGATTTTTGGGCATGCAAATAAATTGATTTGACTTCATCTCATAATATATGATATGGGTTAATGAGATTTTTGGTAGAATAAAGTATTACATTGTAATGAACACACTCACAAAATATACCAAATACCCAAATCAAAATTTAAGATAAATGAGTTATTTTTCATACCTATAGCACATTTTTGACTAACGGATTTCCTAAAAACATAGTTAGGACATTTCTATTTCATGGGACGAATCAAAGACATTTAAAAAATAACTTAAAACATGTTTCTAGAGAATGTGTTCCTTGAAATCTCTTTTCTTATTCAATTTGAATCACTTTATTCCAATATCGAAGAAAAAAGTTATACCCAAAATAGTAATCACTTGTCCCAAAATTCAACAATGACACATTTATTCATTTTGACTATTCATCGCATATTTGATATGACAAATAAACATATTTTAAATCATGTTTTTATTGGAAATATATACCCAAATATAATATCATATCCCACTAGAATCATTCCAAAATGAAACTAAATGAAAACTTTATTTCCAAAATGGTGACTATTGGTCCAAGCTTGAAATTGAAAACAACTATTTCTTCCAAGTTGTTGCAAAGAAGATTTTACATAGTATTCAAAATAATTTAAAAAAACTCTATCTATTGGATATAAACCTATGAATATAATTCAATATTGATTTGTAATCACTCCAATTTGACATTTGACATTTTATGGAAAATTTATTACTAAATACTCAAAGAAGGTAAGACCAAAAAAATAGGAAAAGTATGAGAACAATCAATTTTCAGAGGATCGAATGACTAGAAAATTCAAAAATATTTATATGGTATATATACCTTGAAATCTATTTTATAACCCATTTTGAATAATTCAATTTCGACATCATATAAAAAAAATTATTACCAAAGAAATTATTGGTGTTCTAAATAGAAAAATGTGAAAACCACTTATGTACCCATCTGATTTTATCAATTTTGAAGGGGATAATAAATGAGTTGATCGAAAATATTTCTAATGGAGATAAATGCATGAATATGATTCTCAATTCAATTATAATGACTCAATTTCAATATCAAACATAAATTTTATGACTAAAATAGTGCTTGCTTGATGAAAAATCTACATTCTAGGTTATTATTGTTTTAGTTTTCATAAATTATTGTTGAGAATATATATATATATATATATATATGAAGTATAGGATTGGGAATTTGTGTATATATGTTATGCTAAACCTTGGTGCAACTCTGAAACCTTGTAACGAGTCAACTTTGTGGATTGATGTGAATGTCAGGGGGGGGAGGAAGCCTCCTCATGATGATGAAGCATTATCATTTCAGGAAATGGTCATGGTCTATGCTAAAGGTTCTGATTCTCAAACAAATTTATTTGTGAAGAGGTTAGAGAAAATTCTAGAAGTTTACATCCTCCAACTCAATCTAGATGCAAATCCATATATTTAGTTGATCATGGCCTAGTATGAATTTACGGGGATATGTCCTTCCCCAAAAATATGGGCAACACGAATTCAAAAATATCGGAATCCGCATATCAAAGGAAAATCCCACCAATTATTTTATGGGAGAGGCATTTATGCATTTCTCCTCGAAACCAAGGAATATTGGAGCTTGATTTTTCATAATAGGTCAAATCTTATAGGTGATAGGGGTATGTATTTGAATATATAGTCACTTGAATTCAACCCCAAGAAGAATGTACCCTATGCTTTTCCAATATGGGTGAACCTCCTGCACCTTCCACTTCATTGGTGGAGTGATGATGCACTGTTCTACATAGGAAATACTTGGAAAATACATACACATGGTGGAACCAAGGGAAAAAATGTTCTATCGTATCATAAGTTATATTGAGGTATACCTAGAAAAAGAAATTTACAGGAAGTAGTGTTTATTTCACTTGATAACTAGAATCACATTCAAAAACTTGACTATGAACAACTCCACTTTAGTCATGAATACACAAAATTCACCAAAGACTATAAACAATATTGAAATAAACAAACACCAAACTCAGGGAATGAAGAATAATGGAAATATATCTCAAGGAAGTTAGGATCTAATGTAAATTTAAGGGATTGACTCAAGTCATTTTCATGGAATAAACCATCGTCGATCATGGGAAAAATACTTGGGGGAAACAAACATGTAAAGGGATCAACCTCAAACCATTTGGGGGTCTCGACTATAGCCATGAATAATGGAATTATTCAAGAGAATGATAGATTTGGTGCTCATGAGGACCTAGATCAAACTAGTGATCTACAAAATAAAAGTGAAAATATAATGAAGGAAAAATACCTTCTGAAGATTGCCCTTTAGTCCAAACTTATTCTTATATGGGAAGAACTAAGAAACAAAAGTGGAATGGAACAAAAAATGAATGAGGAAGTAAAACCCTCTATGGACTTGGAAGAATTATAAAACTTCAAGGATGAAAAAATAACCTTTCGAGAACATAAAATGAGAGGACTAGAGATCATGGCCTCTACAGAAGAGGAGTTCAAAGATAAGACTTTAGAGGAGAACCTGTTGTGTAGATCTAGAAGGAAGGAATCCCAAAAATTGAGGGAGGAGCATGGATACAAAGAAATAATGTTGGTCTCTCAGAAAACCTCATAGATATTGATATGATGTGATACTAAACCTTCAAAACATCGGGAATCACTACGCCCCCTAAAGTGGGACCCATAAAAACCTTAAATAAATAATGAATCTAGTCTCTTGGAATTGCAGGGTTTTAGGTAATGACTCAATGGAAATTGGAGTTCGAGATATAATCAAATTGGAAAATCATGTTATTTTCTTTCTCTAGGAGACTAAAATGAAATCAATGGATGTAATTAAAATCAGGAATCAATAATGAAAGCAATGTGATGGAATAGAAAAATATTTGAGAGGGGAATCAAGCTATTTGTGCACCCTTTGGAACACATGGGAGGTGAGTTTAGAGCTCTCTTTCTAGACCCAACATTGGATCCTCACTAAGTTCAAGTTCATATAGATTAGAAAGCTTATATCCAACTTCAATATTTATATGTTTATAAGTTACATGGACAAAGAAATATGTTAAAAGGTTAAAAGCTCTAAAAATAATACTTTGTTAGAAGCTTTTGAAGAATAAGTTACCATTGAAAAGGACATGCTCAACTTGAAGGATAACAGAAATCCTGAAACTGAATCAACTTCTTCTTCCAAGAAGAAGATATAAATTCTTCTCAAACCACCTTCAAATATGAAGGATCAAGAACCCATAGATATGGAAAGTCTACAAAACACTTTTCAAAAGTTATCCAACCAAGTTGTAGATCTAAAAAGAGCTGCAGGGGAAGGATCTTCTAGTAAAGGAATTTATCAAACACCTTTTATAAGACCATCTTGAAGGTTTGAGTTTAAAAGGTGTTTTCATCTGTTAATTTACATTTTTAAGCTCTAAAACTCCTTATCCATTGCTCTCCAAACCTTTGCATTCTTTGTCTTTTCATGACATATTTAGATTTCCCCTTGACAATCTTCTATCATCGTTTCTAACATTTGAAGTATTGTGTGTTATAGTAACCTTTCATTGCTTAAAATATTCAAACCCTTATAAAATAAAAAAGGCATAAATCCCCTACCATGGTGGAATCTCATGTCTTCCATGATTTAAAAAATTTGCCTCATTATTCCTTATTCTATTAAACTTGAGCCCACTTGTCTTATCCACAAAATCATATAATGAGCCCCATATGCCAAAAGTCCTTAGAAAAAAAAATTAAAAAATCACAATTATTAGTATAAATATTTCAATTAAAATATCTATATCAATTTTAAATATTTAATTCATAAACCGAAGTCAAGTCATGGGCACCAATATCAAACTAAGACAAAAAGTCAAAGGGGCTCATATCCATTGTGTAGGGTAAAATAGCGCGAAGTTTAAAAATTGGGGAGATTTCCGCAATCCAAACCACGATTTTGATGTTGGAGTAAGTGTCACTTCATGGTGGATTGCGGAGGATGGAGTGGTATTTATTAAAACCACTTTTCGCAAGCTCCCCAATACCATTGCAACCATTCACTATTTTGTTTTGGTTCCATAAATGTGTAGCCTGAATGTTTATGAGGATAAATTTTGGAGAAGTGCATTTCAATATAAACCATGAATTTTCCAATGCTATAAAGAAATTTTCTCACGGTGGAAAAATTTATAGAGGTAAAAATAAAATTTTAAATAGCAGAGAAATAAATGGTTTATGCTATGGATATAAGAAGGAAAAGAATTATAAAGAATAAATTGTAGATATCACACACTAGATATCATGCACAAAATCAACATGTGAAGAGATTTTAGGGATAAGATCAGCGGTAAATAGATGAGGTGGCAGCCAAGAATATCAAATCAAAAAGTTTGACTCCGCTCCAACATTGGTGATATTTTTGCAACCAATTTTAGATTTAGTTTTATTTCATTATTTTTTTTTTTTTTTCCAAACAATTAGCAACATGATTGTTATTATTTTTTGTTATTTAAACAAGTATTTTGTAATGAGAAATGGTTGGACTTTTTAGGGAGAGAGGCTATTGGATTGTTTATCAATTTCTAAGAATAACTTTATGAATTAATACAGAAGAACTATGCTTTTGTAGGCAAAGATTCAACACAATGTTGTTTTTACTGTATTTTTCCTATTAATTCTTATCTTCATTATTGTTTGCTCTTTTTAGTATTTAGTTGAGAGTAAATGCTTAGAATTCATCTACATTTGATGCTCCATTCATACGGTAAATAATTATTCAAGTATTAAGGGTTTGATGTTCATAATTCATCTATATTCGGTCATATGTCCATGACGATCTATCTCATTTCTATTTCTATTCTAAATTTATATTAATAGCTCACCCTTTTCTAGGTTATCTTAGTGTAATGGGATGTCCTTTCTTCTTTTCCGCTGCTATCCAAATATTGATCATATTTTGAAAAACAATACTTACTTTGCCTTTACATTATGAGAGTACACCACCAACTATTGACTCAATATTTTTAAGTTTAGGATTTGACCCCATTGCCCAATGGTTACCTTCTCTTGTTTGTCCGACCAACCCTTTTAGAACAAAAAACAAACTGTCCTATTGCAGAATATGACCTCTTTGTGCTCATTGCCAAATATTTTTGTGTATTTTCAGTGTTTACCTATTTTGAGAGAGCCCTCTCTAGTTGTATAGCTTAGAATACAACCTAAAGTTGGTTTGAGGTTACCTTGGGGTTCCTTTGATAAATTAACATATGATTATATTTTAATTGTTAAACATAAATTGGTATTCCCTTAACTCTTTAATGAATTTTTAAGATAGAAATTGCATTCTTATATATGGTTGGAATAAGGTCTTCCTTAATACCTTGAATGGAGTTGTAAGTTGACATTGGATTCTTATATTATTGTTGGGTCTCCTTTAGTTATATTACTTGGGCTTATAAGTTAACTTGGGGTTCTTTATTTTATTGTTTAAATAAAACATGATCTTCTTTAATCATCCTTATATATGGATATGAAAGATATAATATAATTTATCTTATCTAATTCTTAATGATGGGTTTTGAACTTCTTATAGTTTCTTGCAATGGAAATGTAAGGTAGTCTTGGAATCTTTCCAAATTGTTTGTTATGATTGAACCTCTTAGTTCTTTTGAAATGGATATGTAAGAGGTAGACTTATTATTAATTGTTAATTATGATTGATCTCTTATAGTTAAAGAGGATACCTAGAGTGGTATTGAATTCCGTATGTGGTGCTTAGGGGAGACATTAAATCTTCTTATGGGATTTTATGATTGGAAATGTAACTATTATCTGAAGTACCTATGAATTCTTAATTAAGATATATCATGTTAGCAAGGTACATGGTTGAGTTACATAGGAGTTGTATTTATTGCAAATGGTGAAAACTTGATTTGATGCTTGACTTGGACTAAGCCTGACTTGACACAATACTAATGAAGATTTAATTAGATCTCTGCCCACTCCTAATATTGTACGTATGCTAATGATGTTCTTATTAATCTTTATGTATTATTTTCTTATTCAAAATTACACTTAAGCATTGCTTGAAGGATTTATTAAGTAGAGTAGATTATTATTGCACTATGATGAATTGATGATTAAGTGCGTGTATGATTATAGTCTTGAATAGTGGTGTATGATTGAATTAATGGGATTTAGATACTTCCTTGTTATTCAGAACAATCGTTAGTCTTGAGACCTTAAATGGTCAAAATAAATCAGATGAATCCTGGACTTGAGCATTGCTTATGTGTCTTGGAGGTCCTAACCATGCAGGATAGGTTGGGCAGGTAGTTCCCTTATGTTATAATTTTGAGATATGGTTGATTGAATAATAGTGATGTTTCTTTCTGTTGATTGAGTAGTTATTGATTTATGTCGTGACGCATGTCACTTGTACTAACGATTTTTTCAAAAATAATTTACTCTATTTGTCACCACTATTTGTTGTCGTAATGGAGGGGATGTTATATATGGTATCAGAGAAGGTTCAACCCTATGACATTGTACTGTTACGCCTTCCACTATGTTAAAAAATGATTAAAATCGCATCGCTAATTAATTTTGAAATTGTCCATGCATGTAATATTGGACAAAGGATGTCGTGGAGGTAGACGACGTGGTGCTAGGGGAGGAGGTGTGATGCCTCCAGTAGAATCCATTCCAGAGGGGTCTAACCCCCAAGGAGAAGAATACGTCATTGAGCAGGAGCAGCTTGTTGTGGGAGATGTGGTTGGTATGATGAGATTCTTTGAGAGGATGTGAGAGGCCTTGATTAACCGACTAGATAGCGATAAGGCTCGTGTGTTTGTACCCAATGAGGGTTCACAACATGATCCATATGGTAGTGCTAGCATTCACAAAGAACTCGAGAAGGTGAAGTTTCCCAATTTCATGGGTGCCACGGATGGCTTAGCCGTCAAAACATGGTTGGAGAACATGGCGATGTGCTTTGCACTTTGTGACTACACCTCCAACATGAAAGTCTGCATGGAAGTATTTTAGCTGAAGCGGCGTACTCTTATATGGTGGAAGACTCTCCTACCTCAACTAAACATGGTCTTAGAAGACGTTTCATGGGAATTGTTTGAGGAATGGTTCCGAGAGAGGCATTTTTCAGAGGAATTCATAGAGCGTCAGCTCAATGAGTTCAACACCTTATGACATGGTCGTCGTACGGTGCCAGAGTATGAGGCCATGTTCATGGAGCTACTTAGGTATGATCCACCTCTAAACACACAAAAGTTAAAGGTCAAAAATTTTGTGTTCGGCCTCAGCTTCAACTTTCAAGCAAAAGTGAGGAGCCTGATGCCTCAAATGTTACACAATGTAGTTCACAAGGTCCTCATAGCAAAGGAAGAGATAAACAGTCGGGAAAAGATTTTGATTGTAGTATTAACTTGGGAAATTTTGTAATAAAGGTAGACCTTATGTAACGATCTTAGGATCATATGAGTAATGACTCGTTGGGACTGGCTAAAATCACATGATGTGATACTTAACTGTGAAAGAAATGGTTAAGTTTGACAAATGATTTGGGGAAGAATAAGATGATTGAATAAAGAAACAAGGTCATCACATGGGGATTTATAATCTTCCCTATAACTATAGAAGAGTATGCGCAAGGTATGCTAGCTATATGCAATCTTAGAGCTAAACAAAATGGAAAAGGCAGAAGGGTTAGAAAAACTTCCTGTAGTGTGAGATTTCACATACGTGTTTCCGAGAAGAGTTACCAGGTTTACCACCCGAAATAAATTTGGAGTTTACAATCGACTTGAACCTTGGAACTCAACCGATAGTAAGTACGCCATATTGGATTTCAATGCCTGAGTTACAACAGTTGAAAATGAAATTGAAATAATAGTTGGTCTTGAGACTTATACGTCCAAGTGTGTCACCTTGGAGTGTGTCAGTTATTTTCATGAGAAAGAAGGATGGATCATGCATAATTTGTATTGACTACCATCAATTGAACAAAGAGATGATCAAGAACCAATATTCGTTGCCAAGAATAGATGATTTTTTTATCATATGAAAGTAGAGACTGTATTTTCAAAGATTGACTTGAGATCAAGGTATCACCAATTACGAATTAAAGAGGAAGATATTGCTAAAACTACATTTAAGACAAGGTTCAGACACTATAAGTTTACAGTTCTACCATTTGGAATGACAAACGCCCCAAGGCTATTCATGAGCTTGATGAATGGGGTGCTCCATGAATACTTGGAAAAGTTTGTTCAAGTATTTATTGATGACATGTTGATTTATTCTCAGATGAAAGAAGATAACGATGAACATTTTATATTGGTACTACATTGTCTACGAGAAAACAAATTATATGAGAAATTGACAAAATGTTATCTTTACTAATCTAAGATTCATTACTTAGGGCATATCATATCTGGTGAAGGTATCGATGTGGATCCAATGGAATTAGAGGATATTATGGAATGATCCACACTAACAAATGTACGAGAAGTATGCAACTTTATGGGTTTAGCAGGATATTACCGATGGTTTATCGAAGGTTTTTTGAAGATAACAAATCCGATCACAGAATTGCAGAATAAAAACAAGAAGTTTGTATGGAATGAGGAATGCATAGAATAATTTGGAAGGATCAAGGAGTTGTTGACAACAATGCCTATACTAAAATTCCCTCAAATAGAAAAATAAATTATTGGTGTGCACAAACGCATCCAAGTAAGGTTTAGGTGGAGTTTTGATGCAAGATGGTCGAGCGATCGCTTACATTTCAAGGAAATTGAGAAAGCATGAGGAGAACTATGCAACACATGACTTGGAGTGATTGGAAATTGTATATGACTTGAGAGTTTGGAGACACTATCTGATTGGAAGAAAATTCGAATTAAAGACAGATTACTGTGGACTGTAGCATATATCTACACAGAGTGACTTGAATGCACAACAAAGGCGATGGTCGGAACTACTTAGAGAATACGACTTCAATACTACTTACATAAAAGGTATGGTGAACATAGTGGCAGATGCGTTGAGATGAAGACCACACATTTTCTTGATAGTACCTCTTTAGACGAATCTTCGCGATAAGATTCTAACTATATAGACCGACAATGATTGGTATAAAGAGGTTAAGGAAAATATTGGACAAGATACCATGATGGTACCAAAATTTGAAGGCTATTATTTTGACAATGATGTATTGTTGAGATTTAATAGAAGGATTTACGTACCTCCTAACAATGAATTGAGAAATTTGATCTTGAGCGAAGCTCATAGAGAAGTGTACATTGCTCATTCGGGAGTCATGAAGATGAAGGAAGACCTTAAGCCTTTATTCTTCCAGAAGGGAATGAAATAAGACATAGTTAGTTACGTGGAAATATTCTAGAATGTCAGCAAGTGAATATGAACATAAACATCCGACAAGATTATTACAACCACACGTTATTCTGAAATCGAAATGGGAGGTCATTTCTATTGACTTTATTGTTGGATTTCCACTGAAGGCAAGGAGACATGACTCGATTTTCATGGTAGTTGATACTCTAATGAAGAGTGCACATTTTATTCATGTATGTACGACGTATCAGGCGCTAGAAATATCTAGGGTTTTTGTCAACGAGATTGGAAGGTTACATGGTGTGCCAAGAAGGACCATATTTGATCAAGGATCATTGTTTATAGGAATATTTTGGACTAGTTTCCAAGAGGCATTGGGAACACAACTGAGCTTTAGTACAACTTATCACCCTGAGACAGACGAGAGATAGAAAGAACGAACCAAATTTTGGAAGATATTTTTCATATGTGTGTAATGGACCAACATGAACATTGGGAATAATTCTTGCCACTAGTAGAGTTTCCATACAACAAAAACTATAAAAGTACCATTAAGATGACATCATTTTAGTTTCTTTGTGGGTGTCCATGTAGGACATCGTTGAGTTGGGATCGACTTAAGAATAAGGTCCTGGTAGGACTGGAAGTGATCCAATAAATGGAAGAACAAATTCAATCGATAAGACAAACAATTAAAGAATCCCAAGATCAGCATAACATTTATGCTGATGAACATTGAATTGACCGTAGTTATGAAGTTGGCGACTGAGTTTTCTTGTGGGTGAAACTGCACAAGAGTTCGATCAAGTTTGGAAAGGGTGCTAAACTATCCCCTATGTTTGTGGGACCTTTCAAAGTTGTGGAAATGAAAGGACCTATGGCTTATCGACTATCATTTCCTGACTCTTTGAGGCATATGCATATTGTTTTTCATGTATTTGTTTTGAGACATTATGTTAGTGATCCTACACATGTGATTGACATGAGTTCTTTGCATGTATTGGATGAGGGTTCTCTCATGACGGATCCAATCCACATTATGAACTATCGCATTCAACAACTATGATGTTGAATAGTCAATCAGGTCAATGTATAGTGGGACAATTATAGTCCACACTCGGCTACCTCAGAGGATGCATATGATATGTGTCAGTAGTTTCCTTACTTGTTTGATAGATTAGACATATAGATCTTGTGAGATACTTTTATTTACTGCACTTTATATATTGTACAACTTCAGGATGAAGTTTAAAACAAGAGGGGGTGTATGTAACATCCCTCTCTACTAAGTACATGCTATCTACTTATTATTTGACGACACTTGTGTGAAAGTGATCCAGTTATATTACAATGTTATTTGTTTTGACTATGGATTTTCATGATGATGTTGATGGGTTGAGATTTATTATTACTTGATATACGTATTTACAAGCTCTATTGACAAGTTTACCTGAGTGTGCAGGACAACATGACATATTATAGATGTCGATGGCATTAATGTACCTCCTTGGACTCCGAATTGAGTTAGGGAGTGGATTGTATTGGTTTGATTATTTCATTTATGCATATGTGACATATGATTGATTATAGTATGATTTTGTATATGGATCATTAACACTATTTTGTTAAGGGATGCAGGGTGACGATGCTTTCTAAGATGACTCACATAAGAAGTAGAAGGGCCATGCACAAAAACCATATATTGAGGGAGACATGTGGCAATGTCCTTGTCGCAGTCTACTAGCACTCTCTTCGTGGCTCGAATTGTATGTTAATGATTACCTAGTTCGATAGGTCCACAATTTCGCGAGGGAAGATCGAGAGAGTCATTCACGAAGATTCCAAAGGATGCACAATAAGGCAAATTCCTTATTCCTTAGAATCCCTTAGTTTCTGACAAGTTCGCTCGAATGGAGTGTTGACTCCAAGGGTTGGGAAACTCCCAAAACCAGTTAAAGGAGAGTGGCACCCTTGGAGCACAGAGTGCATATTTAAGGGCACCTCGTGTAAATAAAACTTGAGTCAATGAATATAGGTGGCCTAAGAAACCTTGAGATAATAATTCATTGAAAAAAAAAAACTTTAGGCCTTGCCATATTTAATTAATTAAATAAGGATTGAATTTATTAATTGTAAATCCCAAGTGAAATTCTAAGCCTATTCAAAAATTAATCCTAAGTCTAGGTTCTTGTAAGGATAATAAACTGAATTATTAACTAAATTAAAAGGAATGAGGTAAATCAATTTAAGAATTAAGTAAAATGAGATAAACCTAAAGATTTGATTTAATACACATGTGTGCAAGAAAATACCAAATTTGAATTTAAGATAAGAAAGGAATAAAGGTTATAGAATATCTGTACGCATAGAATGGTATCTAAAGTCTATCTACCACTAGTCTAACTAGAATAAGACTCCTATTTTGAATCAACTCATATTTAGTAAGGTAGCAATCATTAAAAGGGAATATGGGGAATAAAGAGACAACTAGGAGTGATTTAAGGAGCGCATTTTAGAAATGTGAGGGAAATTAACTTTTAATTAAAATAAAATATGGAATTACTTGTGTAAGTGGGGATCGGCGAGTGAGATGATTCATATAATTCAAATAGTCAATATGGGAAAGGGATTAGACTCGTTATTGGTAAATTTGTGCTGCCAAATTATTTTTGACTCGTTTTACTTGTGAGAGTTGGGATACCAAGATTGATCTAGAGTGGTGGATCTATCTTGAGAGGCCCACTTCACGATAGACTATTTATGGTTTGTGTGTGTCTGGCCCCTTTGTGTCTCTGGGGGATGAGGGAAAAGAAGATTACCCCTAGAATTGGATGGGAGGTATCGGTGAAGTCTCAACGATTAGCAAGAAGGAGAAAGGAAGGAGCACCATTTGCTGAAGAACATATTCAGATTTCTTCATCATCGGTTATGGTATTTGTATTTGTGATTGGGTTTGTAATATGATTAAATTGTATATTAGTTTTAGAAATTGTCATAAATTGTATTGGTTCCCTAATATCGAAATTGCAAGTTAATTGGTGGTTGCGTAATATGGAATTTGAATCTCTTGCACTGCTGTCAATGCATTTTTCAACTAAATGTAATGTAATTTCCTTATTCGTCGTCTTTTGTTTTACCACTCCTTGGGATTCTAATTGTCATTGCTAGTTGGGTTATTCATAAGAATGGTTAAATGATTAAACTACTCCTAATAGACACATACTCAAAGTGTGATTTATTATTGGTCGATGTCTTCGGTTTGCATGTCAGGTTTTTTAAAATTTATTGCCTTGTTAAACTTTTTCCCAAATTATTTTAAAGATTTGTATTCAATGCGTATTGGGTTTATTGTTCCTGGAATAAGAAATTCATGGAGACTCCTTAATTTAGATTGAATTCCTTTGTTTCTCTGTGTGATTTGGTTGTCAATCTTTCTATCCCAGAATCCCATTTTTGTATGGGTAAATCGATGTGAGTCAAATATCAGATCTGATTTTAGTTTGCTGAGTGTAGAATTAATTCGGATGAATTGAATTGGAAATGTTTTTATACATATATGTCGCAGGAATCCTCAATCGAGTTTCTGCCAATTTGCTTAGTAGAAGTCTAGATTTTTGTGTTTCACATTTATGCACAGTGATTTATTTGTGGATTCTTCCCTCCTCTTATTTGTGTGCTTGGCGTTTGACCTTGTTTCGTTGAGTGGTCTTGTGCGTTGAACTCTGGTTCTGACTGGTGTGTCGATTTGGGTGCTTCCCAACTAATGAAAAACCCAAAAATTAATCATGATATTCTTTCTTTTATCTTTCCATACTTTAGGAAATTCGATTATTCCTTAAAGCTTAATAAACGATGAACCTACCTGTACATTTCTACATCAAGTGAGAAACTCGATACTAATTTATTGTTCATCCTAAAAGTTTAGAAATCACCAGAATCTTATTTTCTTCATGTTGAGTAAAATTCGAATTTACGAGAAATTTAGTTTTGTTTCAAGGGTCGGACCAGGTGTCGGATCGAGGACCGAATTGAGTGTCAGATTGGGATGTGCACCGATTCAATGACTATATTTAGGCTAATTTATTTTTGCATTTCATTGGGTAGAATTGGTTACTGTGTAGTTTTATTTCTCGACGCTTGCTCTTGAATTTTGATTGGCATTTGAGAAAAGTAAAATCGTCTACAGTTCTAAATCTAAGTTTTGATTTCAATAGAAAAGAGAGAGGAGGATTTACTTATTAAATACAAGTCTCTGAGTTAATGTTTGGTGAATTCCCTGTGTTTTTTATAAATCTAAATCCCAATTGAAATCCATGCTTTAATTTTTCTACGAATTGGAATTTTGTAACTCTATGTGATTGTTGCCCCATCTTTTGATTAACCCATAAATTTACCTTTTGAGTGTTCAACTCCTCTTTCGATGTCTTAAATTTTATAAATCTAGATTGGGTGTTCTATTGGTTCAATATAGCAGCTTATGAATTTTGTTCTTTAGTTATTGTTGTCAAGGATTGCAACTTTGTAGTTGTGGTATTTCCCTTTCTATCTTTAGAACACAATCCCATAATTTAATTGAGCGATTTATGTTATGTTTATCTTTAATTTTTGAATTTAATTTCGAAGTATTATAATTCGTGGAACGAATTTGGGGCCATGACAAATAATTTGACTTTCCTGAGTGCCTCTGCATTATTTGCAGTCCTTTCCTTAAGGCTTAGCCGTTCCAAAATCGATTTGCTTCCTGTAAATTTTTAAATTCAATTTTTTCATAAATTTAGTTTTGTATCAAGGTCTGAATGGAGGGTTGGATGGAGGGTCGAATTAAGTTTTGGATGGAGGGTCAGATTAAGTGTTGGATGGAGGATTAGATTGAGGTCTAGTTCGAATTTTGGATTTTTCTGCACACCGGATCAGGGGCGGAGATAGATTTTGCAACTCCTTTTTGTTTATTCACTATGCAGATGTAAATTAGCATCTGATTATCTTTTAATTTATAAACATAAGATTGGTATTCCATTAACTCTTTAATGATTTTTTAAGATAAAAGTCTCATTCTTATATATGGTGGGAATGAGATTGGTCTTCCTTAATACCTTTAATGTAGTCGTAAGTTGACATTGGATTCTTATATTATTGTTGGGTCAACCTTAGCTCTATTAATTGGGATTATAAGTCAACTTGGGGTTCTTTGTTTTATTGTTTAAATAAAACATGATCTTCTTTAATCATCCTTATATATGAATATGCAAGATAGCATATAATTTATCTTATCTAATTCTTAGTTATGGTTTTTGAACTTCTTATAGATTCTTGCAATGGAAATGTAAGGTAGTCTTGAAATCTTTCCATATTGTTAGCTATGATTAAACCTCTTAGTTCTTTTGAAATGGATATGCAAGCATTAGACTTCTTATTAATTGCTAATTATGATTGATTTCTTATAGTCAAAGAGGATACTTAAAGTGGTATTGAATTTCGTATGTGGTGCTTAGGGGAGACATTAAATCTTCTTATGGGATTTTATGATTGGAAGTGTAATTGGTATCTCAAGTACCTATGAATTTTTAATTAATATATATCATGTTAGTAAGGTACATGGTTGAGTTACATAAGAGTTGTATTTATTGCAAATGGTGAAAACTTGATTTGATGTTTGACCTAGACTGAGCCTGACTTGAGAAGATACTAATGAATATTGAATTAGATCTCTGCCCACTTCTAAGATTTTACTTATGCTAATGTGGTTCTTATTAATCTTTATGTATTATTTTCTTATTTGAAATTACACGTAAGCATTGCTTGAAGGATTTATTAAGTAGAGTAGATTATTATTGCACTATGATGAATTGATGATTAAGTACATTGATGATTCTAGTCTTGAATAGTGGTGTATAATTGAATTAATGAGATTTAGATACTTCCTTGTTCCTCATAACAGTTGTCATCCGTGAGACCTTAAATGGTCAAAATGAATCGGATGAATCCTGGAGTTGAGCATTGCTTATGTGTCTTGGAGGTCCTAACCATGCAGGATAGGTTGGATGGGTAGTTTCCTTATGCTATCATTTTGAGACATGGTTGATTGAATAATAGTGATATTTCTTTCTGTTGATTGTGATGAAGCTGATTGAGTATTTATAAATTTATGTCGTGACGCATGTCACTTGTACTGACGATTGTTTAAAAAAAAATTACTTTATTTGTCACCACTATTTGTTGTCGTAACAAAGGGGACGTTACATAATTCTATCCTAAGTGTTTTTTTTTTCATCACCAAACCATAAATCTAGAGTTGAGACATGTGGATGGTCCAGCAATCACTAAAATAATTTCCAAATCTCACTTGCAAGAAAAATATTCCATTGATAGATCATTTGTGATGATTTAGGGTTGTGTATGGACTGTGATCCCTAAAAGTATATGTTATGACCTAATTCATCATGTTTCAACCTTGAACCATGCGCATAGGAAATGAGACCCGTCCATATAAATTTGAAATGGATAGAACATGTGCACCAAATATTTTAATATTATTTCCCTCACACTATTCAAAGCCAAAGAGATGTTAGGAGAGTGTGAGATTCCCTACTTGATGAAGAAATTTTATTCCTAGACCAACAACATTTTTTTAAGATAAAGTTTGTAGTAGGTCTAGGTATCAATAACTAAACAAATTTGTATACTATGTAGCTCTTACTGAATACCAATATAAACAAGGGTGTTAAAATGTTGCAAGTGTTTGGAGATTTTGAGGTGGATGGTGGATTGGGAAAATAAAAAAATGTAAATTAAATAATATGTTGCTTGAGCCTCTTATGAGTCAGTTCCTATCGTTAAAGGATATTTTTAAAGTTCTATGATTTTATCATGTATATAGAGAGTTTAATATCCTAGAATATTATTTATAAAAAGACACATTGTTGTTGGAGGAAGGGATCCTTAATGAGTAAGATTTAAGAGAAGGGTCTCTAGTAACAATACTTGATTGAGTTTTTTTTTAATATAGAGGTTAATATATCTAGCTCCCCATTGCTATATTTTTTATCTTGTGATCTTGAAATATTTTTATGCTATAGCCTTTGGGTTGGATGAATAAAATATTAGTTTATTATTCTAAAGGTTTCTTTCAAGGATCTTGGAAGATTGTTTACAAGTAGACATAGAGTATAAATAGGGTCAATATAAAAGACACTACTCAAGAGTGTTTATTTTTTTATCCTAAAAGGATAGCATATTGTATATTTTGATTTCACCTTAGAAATATCAAATATAAAGTTTCTTTTTTAATGGAAAAAAATGCATGCCTAAAGAGTCCTAACACCACCATTTTTATCGTCATTGACTTTGTCACCACCATTAGTATTGGTTTAATCATTATCATCTTAGGTTTGGTACACATTGGGATATTTAAAATTTTGAACCCACTATTATAACACACAAAATTCTCATTTGAATATAACATAAAAAAAATCTATCAATTCTTTCAATATGTAATTTTAGTTATTAAGAGGATGTGCATGTTTATGTATGACAAGAATGTGTAGATGTTATGGAAGAACTATTTTTCTTATGCAAGAAAGCACCTACAAATTTTGGTGAACTAAATATTTTTTTATTTAAGATAAATGTGTATGTGTTTCAATGAAGAAAAACATGCATGGATTGTTTTGACCTAGTTTGAGTGTAAGTGACCCACTAAGTTTAGACCTTCTAGAACATAATTTATATAAACATGTTCACATTATAGATTTTCATAACATGGGTGGGTTTTTTAGTTAAAATGTCCACCAACTTATGCATTCATCTATCACCACCAAACAAAATTATCATAAAGTGATAAAAACTTAAGAAATTTCACAAAAATAAAATTCACACAATTAACTAAAGAATGACTGAGATAATTCACCTACAATACTTACATATAACTTAAAAAATACCTATCATATACATCTAAACACACACCTTTGAAACAAAAACAAAAAAAAATTCTTTTGACTATGCTTAATGGAATTCAATATTGGTCCCAAGAAAAAACCTCAATAATGTCGTAACTCCAATTTTATAATAAATAAAACACAAATAAAGAGAATGAATATCATATTAATCTATTTTTGGATTAATATGTATGTGAATATGAATTTACAAATCCTCAACATCTAATCAAAATATAAGACCACTACATGCATCTCAATAACTAATCACAAAACCATAGTATCTCTAGAAGTAAATGCAAAGATTTATCTTTTGTATATCAAATATCAAGACTAGGCTATGCCATATTTGTGAATATATGATGTTAAATAAATTTTACAAGAAAAAAAATATGATGTTAAAGAAGTGATGATAGATGTATATATTTAATTAACTTAACATCAAGACATGTGTATTAATAATCTTAATAATAATAATAATAGATTTATGTTTATTTTAATTTTATAAAAAAATTAAGACATGTGTATTAATAATGTATTAATAATCTTAATAATAATAATAATAATAATAATAATAGATTTATGTTTATTTTAATTTTATAAAAAAATATATATAAATATAGATGAAGATAATAATAATCAATTAAAAAAAATTAACCATAAAATTAAAAATATATAAAAAAGATTGTAATAAATATATTAACAATTCTTAATCACAAAAATCAATATGATATATTAAAAAAATGTGTATATATTTATATAAAAAAAATCTATACACTAAATGGTGATTTAATTAAAAAAAAGGGAAATATAAAATCCTTATTTTTACTATTATGTTACTATGTTTTATTTATAAATAATTATTAAGAAATATATTTACAAAACTAATTAAATTGAATAAATTTTATTGAACAAAAATACATGGATTATTAACCATGTGTAGTGGTTAACCAGCCGATTATTAATCAAAAATACATGGATTATTTATTAGCCAGCTGACTGCCAAGTATAGGCAGCCGCAGTGGAGTATGGCGTTTTCGATGGCGCTTCCGTTTGCCAAGAGAAAGCAGCCCCAGTGGAGTATGGCGTTAATTAATGTATCGCCGTCCTCGAAAACCACCCTGTATTCCAACGCGATCATCAAAGAGAGCGGCTACAGCATGGACTTCAAGAGAAAGTGGGTCGCTGCAGAGAAATCGGAGAATAACGGAGTTTGCTCACGGGTACTGAGCGATGCAGAGGAAATGGGCGGAGCCAATGGGTACTGAGCGATGTAGAGGAAATGGGCGGAGCCAAGATGAAGCTCAGACTGTCCAATGAGCAATGTAGTCTTTTGGAAGAAAAGCTTAAGCAGAAACAAGTCCCCCGAACTTGTAAGTCTATTCATGTCATTTACTTACTACTTAGTCTTCTCTCGTTTGTGATTCGTTTGTCTGTTCTCTTATCATGATTTGGGCGCAGTAACGAAATCCTCGGTATCCTTCGTATCATGATTTGGGCCGCAGTAACGAAATCTATGGAAATTTTCTTATGGTATCGTTTTACGCAACCTATGGTAGTGGCAATGGAATACCTTTGCCTCGGTGTCCCTAGCCACATTCCAAGTAGGCTTGGTCTTTTCTTTTAGCTACGAGATTAGATACTTTGATTTATCTTCATGGCTTGTCTTTGCATGGTGACTTCAAGGTTTGCATAGTCACACTACTAGGCCCCGTGTGAATGACATAGTCAATGCTCATTGAGGTTTTTGCTGTCCAAAAGGAGGCCGACTTGGCCTAGTTGTTTAAGTACCCTTGCATTTCAATGGAAGTTCAACAAAAACCTTAGGAGTGTGGAGTGTGTCCTCCCCACACATTTTATTCAAATTGCATATGCTATATTATATAACATATGCACTCCATATGTTATATAATATAACATATAGGATAAGGTTTAAATTTCACTAATGTCTTGTAAAATAGGATATTATGTTCTTATATAACTTTTGAATAATTTTTTTATTAATGTTTGTGGTTTTGTATGCACATTTCACATTTAAATTTATTAATAATACTTTTTTTTTTTAAATTCAAATAATTATATAAATATAATATTTAAGATGATTTATTAAAAAAGATTAAATTATAATAAATATATTATTAAATAGTCCATACTAAATAACCATTATCAAATCTAAAATAAATTTAGATATAGATAACTAGACGTACAAAACATTAAATATACTATGTAGTAGGGTTCTTATCACCCCACTATTAAATTATCATACAAAAAACAATGAAAAACCATAAAACATTGATTATATTTTAATTAAATTATCATACAAGAAACAATGAAAAACCATAAAACATTGATTATATTTTAATTGAACATAAAAATTTGTGGTCACATGGTGTACTATTACAACTAGCCCTTAAAAAGTGCAAAATACTAAATGCTATAGTCAAAGTTCTAATGAATCTGGTCAAGGTTTCAAAACTATTTTAGTTTTTGGTATAATTAAAGAGCAACAAACCCTTCTGATCACAATTGCATCATAAAAATATTAACTAGAAATATCCACTAGTGGTTTCAAAACTATTTTAGTTTTGGTATAATTAAAGAGCAACAAACCCTTCTTATCACAATTGCATCATAAAAATATTAACTAGAAATATCCACTAGTTTTAAAACCCACTAGTTTTAAAACGTTTGGACTAAGCATTAAACCATTCATAGAAAATAAAATAAAAGAAAGTCTAAAAAAAGTTGTGAAACATAATTAATCTTTAGGAATCTGTGTTTAGGAATTGTCAAACATTGTCAAACATAACTAATCTTTATCAATCTGTGTTCAAAAATTGTCAAACAGTCCAAAATAAGGTGTTTAGGAATCTGTGTCTCAACTTCTACATGAGCTATCCCATGATATAAAACCAGTCAAAAACATTTTATACTTTTTTGGATTTTGCGATCGTTCAATCGACCTTCATGTCGATTTTGGGAAGGGATAAACGGGAGGTCTTCCAACTCCGTGTGAAGGAGGAGTATGTGCAACTTTAACATCGCTGATTTTGATCATTTTTTTTTCATTTCAAGAAGAGATTCCGATCACCCCAACGGGAACACATTCCGATCGTTGGAGTGGACCATAAAGGGCTCCATATCCATAGATTTAATATTTTTGGGCAACCAACTAGAGTTGGCCTATGGCAGACAAACAGAAGAAAAGAAGGGAAGTAATCCTCGAAACGTTGTTCTACTTCCCAACCGCAGAATAAGTCCACACCGAAACCTAATGTGAAACTAATAATATGGAAATGAGTCATCTTGGGTTCACAAAACAATTAGAAACAACATAAAAAGGTTATAAAAAAAACAATGTTAAAAGGTTTGGTTATTTTACACATATTGAACTCATTTTGGGTTCACAAAATAATTAAAAACAATGTTAAATTTTTATTTGTTTGTTGATAAAAAAAAATTTATAACTGGTTTGGCTTGAGAAAAAGTGAACTTTGCCTTTGCCCAAAAACGAAAAATTGTTAGCTTTTCAATATTAAATCCAACTTTTTAAGTTTGCTGATAAAAATATTAAAAAAATATTAAA
>SNQJ01S0005982.1:89252-102774 GCA_010110895.2 Picea sitchensis
ATATATATATACATATATATTACCAATTATTCATTATATATTCACAACCATGCCATACCCTAGTTTTTCAATTGCATATAAAAAAACGATAAATCTTTGCATTTACTTGTAAAGCAACTAGGTTATTTTTAGACAAATTTTAAATTCCACTAAGCATGGTCAAAAGTAAAAATTGTTTATTGTAAAGGTGTGTGTTTAGTTGCACATGTTAGGCATGTGTTAAGTTAGGGTATGTGTTAAGTTAGACTTGAGTCATGTAGGTGGATTATATGAGTCATTATTTATTTAATTAATTTTGTGAAATGCATTTTTTTGAAATTTTAGTAAGTTTTTATCATTTTATGACATTTTTGTTTGATGGTGATGGGTAAATGAAAGAATTTGGTAAAACTTTTAAATACAATTTAATATCTAAAAAATTTACCCATGTTAATATTAAAATTTGAAATACCTTTTTATGGAATGCACGTGCTTTTTATGGAATGCACGTGTTAATTTAGTTATTGGAAATGTAATTTAGTTTTTAGCCAAGAGGATCATAATATGTCGAGAGGATAAGATAAAAATTTGGTGTATTTGAAAAATTAAAATTTTAGTTGGAAGTGTAATTTAGTTAGCCAAGAGGATCATAATAGTTCGAGGGGAGAAGATACAAATTGGATGTATTTCAAAAATTAAAATTTTGGTAATCTTCTCATGCAAAAAAGTAAGTTTTGATCATATGGGGGAGTATTTTATTGGCATTTTTATGTTATATATAAGCCAATTGTAATAAGTTTGTTTCGGGAGTAAGCTCAAGCAAACAGAAATGCATTGCAAACTTATGAAGAAGTGCAACAAATCACTTACAGACGAGAAAACATATTACAAAAAGAAAGAGATGCAGGAATTTAGAGTCCTAAAATTTGGGTCTCGTCTCAACGTGTGCCCCTCTTGTGAAAAAATTTCATCCACCCATAATGCTCGTGCTTTCACTTTAGAGAAAATGAAATCTATCTTTCCACGAGGTGTTTCGGAGTTCCTTATTCCCGATTGTAAGTTTCTTGCCGATCAACCCATCCAATTCCATATCGAGATCCATAATCAGGAGCAGTTTGAGAAGCCATTGCATTTGATTTTAGAGTTTGAAATCCATACATATTTATGTTTAACTTTTAACTACAGATTTAAAAAACTCAAATAATTAATTAGAGAAACCCATCTAGTTTAGAATCTAGATGTGACTATAAACGTTATTCATAATGTGTTATGAAATAATTTTAAGCATTTGCAAAAACCCTTTCAATATAAAGACAAATTATGTGAGTTGATAGCCAGAACGGAACAAGATAAATGATCTAATGGTGCAGAGTGAATAACCCTCAAAATGTATGGTAAAAAAACAAGAAAGGTACTAATCGCGAATATATTCAAAACATTTTAGTTTAACAAGGAGGATTTAATTTGGTTAAAATAAAACTACACCATAAATGGCATAGTGAGATTTTCCATACAAAAATTTGCACAAGCTAGTTATTAAATTTGAAACGCACTTAAATACATGAGTAAATATTGGTTGACTAGAAGCAAGTCTCGGTTAAAAAATCTAAAACACATGGAGACAAAAGTCACCAACAGAAAACTAAAAACAGATTGAATGGGATTGGACCGTACTGGGTATCCTAAATTACAATACATTCAATCTTCATCTCAGTAACCTAAAATAGTAATGCATGGTGCTAATCCTTGTGTACCATGGAGAAATTTCTCATAAAATCCAATCCAAGAGAGGGATGAGAGAGGGTGAATATTCATCTCAGTCATCATCTTCTTTTGTTGTTGTTGCAAGAATATTCAAATCGAATGATCTCGGCATTCTATTTTTCTTTGTAAGAGGAAAAATGACAGAGTTTTGTTTCTACCACTCCCAAGGAGGAAGGAAAATCGCTAACGCTAGTTTGCATGGGTGCAGACAGTACATTGTTCTATACTCCCACTCCCATCCACTCATGACCTTTCTGTGTCTTCATCATATGAGACCCCACATTCCCTCTCAATAACGACACCTCCATCGACAGTTGTTGCTGCAGGAGAGTATGGATTTTTCACTTCGGGATGAAGAAACAGAGACTCCATTTTGTTGATAAAGATAAAGATAGCTCCATTTTAGGGAAGGAGCAAGAGATAAAGATAGCTCCATTTTATTGATAACAAAAGAGCAAAGTGGGGGTAACTCCTTTCTATTAATAATAAAGGACATAGTGGGAGTTGAAAAGGTGGCTAAGGAGGGTGGGGCTGATGGGGCTGGAAGGGATGACGATACTCTCCTGCAACAACAATTTTCAATGGGGTTTTCGTTACTGAAAGAGAATGAGGGGTATCGTATGATGAAGACATAGAAAGGAGATGACTCGCTCGGAGTGGGAGTAGTGAACGGTGTAGTTTATGCATCCATGCAAATTAGTGTTAGTTATTGATCTCGGATCTTTTTCGTCACCTGATTTATGAGAATTTGATAACGAAGTTCATCCTTGATGGACTACATCTCCTGGTCCTGCTCTCAATGGGTAGGTCTTTTTATTAACTCCACAAGTATACCTCATTCTAAAGATAGGATATAGAATCTTTGTGTAGATAAAAAAACTAACACCACCATTGTGTTTTTGGCATTGTTTTACCTAAAAATGACTCTCTCCACGCATCGATCCAAGTCGCTCTTGCAATTAATGACTGATAAATCTCAAAAAATGTGCCCTGGTCCATACAAAGTCAGTACATGTGTTCTTTGAGTCCTCTCTGGTGCTCTGTGTCTTGAACGCTGGCGAACGCCTCTTTATATAATATTTTGTGGGCGGTTAGGCATTGATGGCGTGCTTGGCGTGTTAGTAGGCGGTGGCTATTTTAAGTCATAGGTTGTTGGGAAGGTTCCGGGGTCAAATCCCATCGACCTCAGTTCGTTTTGGTATTTGGTTAGAACAGTTGACGGGTGGTTAAACTTGGCAGGCAGCCATTTAATTGGTGGACATGCTATTTTTGGCGAAGATTATGGCGCTCGCTCTAAACATAGCGGTGGTTGCTAGAATGGCAGAACCGTTTCTATTTTTTCGCAGAAAATTGGAATGGAAAAATGTTGTATGGCAGGTGGTCACATGGTGTAGTATGGGGCCAAGGAAGGCCCAACCCTTTTCTGCCCTCGTTCAAAACATTTATAAAACTTAAATATAACTTTCACCACATTACATACAGGAAACATATTATGGTGTGTTGGCTAGTGTGGAGTTGTGGGGCCTTTGGGCTAAGGAGAGTTCAAGGGGTTGACTCCTATGGAGTTATATAAATTTTACACCTGGTAACCATTGGAGGGGTGCCATGTGGCAACCCATGACTAGCCACGTGGCACCATATTATTTGCCCATGAAATTGACACTTGTCACAATTTGATTTGCCACGTGTCTGCCACCAATATGTATGACCTTGCCATGTCATCCCATGCCAACTCATCTATATGGACGTTCCACGTGTCACCCTTGAAGTGGTTTCATGTGTCACCTTGACTTTTTATCTTTTGACCAAGTTTGACCTAAACTTTGACCTCTTATAACTTTTGATTCGTAACTGTGTTTGACGAGCCGTTTGTGTTGTTAGAAATCTTGCAATGCGTTCTTCGCGATCATGCCATTTTTACTGAGCTTTGGGNCTTTTTGGAACACCAAAAGCTTTGATTAAGCAACTGGTAAGAAAGGGAAGAGTCCCCTCACTTTGTCTTTCTCAATCCACTTTGTCTTGCTTAGATGTGTGCCCTTTAATCCTACTCGAAGATAATCAATATTACCTATGCGTGAAGTCCTCGTCCTTCTGTCTAGGATGATATATTCCTATAACGCATCCAAGTACTTAGGTGCAAACACATCGACTGAAGGTATTGAAACTTCCTCATCCTGATCCATGATCATCAAAGGCTCAAAAAGTTTCACGTTCTTTATGTTCACAATGAAATAAATCTGTATATAAGGTGGAAGATATAAACGAAAAGCATTAGTGTCACTTTTCTCCAAGATAGTGAAGGGTCCATATCATATGGGCTTGAGTTTCTTTCCTTGACCCTTCAATCGTTCATTGTTGATATGAAGCCATACCCGGTCTCCAAGCTAGAACTGATGATCAACCTTGTGCTTGTCATGTTGAGCTTTATATTGTGCTTGACTTTTATCAAATTTTTCCTTGACTTCCTGGTGTATCTGTTGGATCCTATGAAAAAAATTGCAGGCTCTATCCACTATTCTTTCTTCATTCACATGGGTATCTCTCCCATACATCAAGTCCAAATGAACCTTTGGTAGGTACTCAAAACATGTCCCAAAAGGTGAACTCTGAGTGGATGAATGTAAATATTTATTCTAAGCAAGTTGTATATAGGGTATATGTTCATCACATAACTTAGGACGCTTGCTGCAGTAGCCTCGAAGCAAAAGTACCAATGTTATGTTTACCACCTTTGTCTATCCATTAGTCCGTGGATGAAAAGTAGTGCTCCTCTTCAATTTGGTGCCCATCATTATCCACAAGCTAGTCCAAAAATCCCCAAGGAATCAAGAATATTGATCCGAGACAATGGACGTGGGTAACCCGAAGTGAACCAAAACATGATGAAAAAAGAGAATAGCAGTCTACTCAACAATGATCTAGTTTTTACATGGCATCGAGATACACATCTTGTTGAACCTATCCACTATGACATACAAATAATCTTGACCCCTTTTTTTCATTGGTAAACCCTCTACAAAATCTATGGAAATGATTTCCCATTGATGGTATGGAATAGGAAGTGGTGAGTATAGACTCAATTTTCTATTAGTGGGATTACAAGTAGAACAAATCACACACCCCTTTACATATTTAGTTACAATTTCTTTCATTTGAGGCAAGTAACAAAACCTCTGCAAATGAGCCATAGTTTTTCCTACCCCAAAATGACCAGACACAACATAAGTGTGAGCCTATTGTATCACATGAACTCATTCACTTGTAGGAATACATAGCTTCCCAAGATGTTAGAGTAACTTTCCCTGCAGAAAATAGTTCTCTACATGTGCACCATGGGTTAGCTTCTCATATCCTTCTTTAAAATCTTCATTGATGGCATACTTCTCTACATAACTATCATGAGATAAAGAAGTATTCTTCAAAATAATAGAAGCAACAATAGGAGGTCTAGAAAGAAATATTGTACCCATGGCATATCCGTTGGCATCTGTCTCGATCTCAATAGGTTGTTGAAGATTCAGTAGTGCTAATACTGGTGTGGTACTGATCTTCTCCTTCAAAATGTTGAAATCTTTTTGTTTCTTTCCTTCCCACTGAAAAGTGTTCTTCACATTGGTTAAGGCATGAAAAGGATATTCTATAAAGGAGAATTTGGGAATGAATCTCATCCAATACTGGACTACACCCAAGAAACTCCTGACTTCGGTTACACTCTTTGGCTCAACCCATTTTACAATTACAACAATCTTGGAAGGATCAATCTTCAAATGTCTTCATCGAACGATATGACCTAATTATACAAGTGCAGTCTTTTGAAATTCACATTTAGACATTTTTACATACAACTTTTCCCTTTGAAAAGTATCCAATACTTGTTTTACATGCCTTACATGTTCATCCTGAGTCCCACTAAAAACAATATTGGCGTCTAGATATACAATCACAAATTCATCTAGGAAATGCATGAATAAATCATTCATTACAGGCATGAAAGTTGTCGGAGCATTGCAAAGCTCAAACGACATAACTAACCACTCAAACAATCCATGTTTGGTTTTAAAAGAAGTCTTCCATGCATCCTCTTCTGTGACCCTGATTTGATGATATCCATTGCGCAAATCCAACTTAGTGAAATAAACAACATTCTTCAACTGATCAGGTAAATTATCTATACGAGGAAGAGGGTATCGATTTTTCACTGTGATTTTATTTAAGGCTCGGTAATCGACACACATTTTCCATGTGCCATATTTATTTGACACAATCACAATCAAAGAACCATAAAGAGATGAATTGGGCATGATGACCCCTTGATACAATAATCCTTGTACATGATTCTTGATGTCTTTCATCTCCACAACTGACATCATGTACATGCCCAGATCAATAAGTGAAGAATCCTGCTGAAGATGTATCTCATGTTGGATTTCTCTCTTAGGAGGTAATCCATCTGGTTCCTAAAAAATATCATCATACTTAGAAACAATATCAATTAATTTTTTTTTATGAGATGGATCACACCCTTTGAAATCGTCAGTTGTCCTGATATCTTTCTCTTTCACGACCATGAGTACATATCTCTTATTAGTGGTTATGAGTATTTTCATTTGCCCCTCACTAACAAGTGTTGTATTTACCCTCATGCTATGAGTTCTAACAATATGTTCCACTCCCCCTTTGGTAAGGTGGTATTTGTACTCATGACGAAAGAAGACTGTTTTTCTATCATAAATATAAGGACTTCCCAACACTATGCCACATATATCAAGTGGTACAACATCCAAATCCACTTCATCAATCAACTTTGAAGCAATTGCAATTCTGATCTTACATTTTTTGGTGACATTAAGTTTTTCTTTATCACATACCCAACCAAGAGAATAAGGCTTCGGATGTGGTTTTGCTACAAGACCCATATTCTTGACAAGTGCTTCTGATATTAAGCTTACTTGGGGACCCATATCAAATAATGTCTCTATCTTAGTATGTTTAGATACAACTCATATATGAAATAACTCATTCCTCTTTTTTTCGTCAATATGAGATTCATCATTGGAACTTGAACTAACATGAAGAGAATATTTACCTTGTACTCCATTCGTTGTGATCTTTCCTTCATCTCATGAATCAAAACCAAGATCTTGCTGCACTGTAGCAACAATATTTGTCTTCCTCTTTCCACCAAAATTTTTTGGTTTCTTTTCAGGATGTAGTTTTCAACAATTTTCTTCATCGTGACTGCTCTATTTGCAATGAGTGAAAGATGTTTTTCCTCCTTCTCTCGTTATTGTAGCGGTCTTATTGTCGTTCCTGTTGAACTTCTTGAAATTATTTTGTAGGAAATTGGAAGGTTTCTTCATGGGATATTCTTGAACATGCTTCCCCTTGTTCTCAAGGTGACTGGCTTGCACACAAAATTCGTCAAGACTAGTTGGGTTAAACAAGGCAAAGTATGAAGAATATAACTCTGAAGTGCGTCAATATACTTCATTAAAGTTTCATAAGAATCCAAATGAGTATTTAATGCTAGATATTTCTTCCCAAATTCTTCTGTGAAACTTTTGTACAGTCTAACCGTTACTTTGTCTCAAAGTTTGCCATTCCATCTTTGCTTTATGTAAATACCCCAACGGATAGAATTGCTTCCTTATCTCTATTTTAAATTTCAACGATGAGGAAAGAAGATTACCACACTTCTATTATGTAGCTTTCTCTCCCACCATACGAGAGTGGTGCCTTCCAACCAAAGAGAAGCTAGTTGCACTTTAACTTCATCTTCATCAATATGTTGAACATGGCAATATACTTCAACCCGTCAGATCAAATTATCTAACTTTTTAGGATTAGCAAATCCATTAAACATAGGTAAAGAAAAATTTACATCAATCTTTAATAATGGTTTCTTAAAAGAGGATTTATGGTTAGAATGTTAAGAGTGACGAGAATGTTGAGAGGAAGAAAAACTAGAAGTTGAAGGTGAAGATAGAGGTTTAGGAGGATCTCCTCCAACCCCTTCATTTACTGAAGCATCATCATCCGCATTTGATTCCTTTTTATTCCCTTTCTCCTTTATCCTCTTCTTGTAATCTCCATACATTCGTTCGACCATTTATGACATGCGATAAAAGACCATGTGAAATTTTTTCTTCTGCTCATCACACTTATCCACTTTTGCCATCTTATTCCTTTGGGATGCATGCCTAAATTCGGGATTGAATGTCTTAAGAGTTCCTTCACCTTGCTTATACCTGGCCCTAGTAAGAATTGATACTCAACAATTCAAGTCAGAGACGACTTCTCTGATACCAACATGATCCAGGAACTTTTCGTCAGGTGACTTATTAAAGAATTGTATTAAATGAACATAAACAAAATTATGCCATAAAGAAGGAAAAAATCAAAGGAAATAGACATAATCATGCAATATGAACACAAATGACTTTATAATGGAGTTTGTCCCTGATGGACTACGTCTACGGGTCCTTCTCTTAAATGGGTAGGTCTTTTTATTAACGCCACAAAAGAATTGGGAAAAATAAATAAGTATACCTCATTCTAGAATTAATCTACAAAATCTTTACTCATATCATAAAAATAACACCACCACTATGTCGTGCCATTGTTTTACCTAAAAATGACTCTCTCCATGCCTCGATCTGAGGGTGACACTTTTTGACCCAAGAGGCACCCTTGACTCGATTTGTGTGCTACTTCTCCTCCAGTTAATGACTGAGAAATCTCAAAAGCGTGCCCCATTCCATACAACCATGCTGGGAATCCTCTCTCATGCTTTGTGGCCTGAACTCTGAAGAATTCCTCCTTATATAATATTTTGTGGGTGGTTAGGCATTGATGGGGCACTTGGCGTGTTGGTAGGGGGTGACTATTTTAAGTCATAGGTTGTTGGGGAGATTCCAGGGTCGAATCCCATGGACCTCCATTCCTTTAAGTATTTCGTTACAACAGTTGACGGGTGGTTAAACTTGACGGGTGACCATTTAATTAGTGGACATGTTATTTCTTGCGGAGATTCAGGGGCACACTCTAAACATAGCAGTAGTTTATAGAATGGCGGAACCGTTGCTATTTTTGGCAGACAATTGGAATGGTGGAATGTTGTATGGTGGGTGGTCGCATGGTGTAGTTTGATACCAAGGGTTGGGCTGAAGGCTTAGCCCTTTTCTCCCACCATTCGAAACATTTATAAAACTTAAATATAACTTTCACCACATTACACACAAGAAAAATATTATGGTGTGTTGTCTAACGTAGACCTGTGGAGCCTTTGGGATAAGGATAGTTCAAGGGTTCGAATCCTATGGAGACATATAAATTTTACACCTACTAACCATTAGAGGGGTTCCACGTGGCACCATATTATTTTCCCATGAAACTGACACTTGTCAAAATCTGATTTGTCCACGTGTCTGCCATCAATTTGTATGACCTTTCCACGTCATCCCATTCCAACTTAGCTCTATGGATGTTCCACGTGTCACCCTTGCATTGGTGCCATGTGTCACCTTGACTTTTTGACTTTTGACCAAGTTTGACCTGAACTTTGATCGCTTATAACGTTTGATCCATAACTCTATTTGATGAGCCGTTTGCGTTGTTATAAATATTGCGACAGACTCTTCGCGATCATGCCATTTCACTAAGTTTTGGAAATTTTGAATTTTTTCCCTTTTGTTGTCTGTTGAAGCCAATCTGAGCATCATGAGTTTCCTCTACATATTCTGAGTTGATCTTAGCCTTCTCTAGATCCTTTTTGGATCAAATATTCATCTTCCTCCTCGAGGGTGGTAGACACACAACTCTATCATTTTCCTCTTACAAAGAAAAATGGAATGTTGAGGTCATTCGATTTGAATCTTCCTACGACAACGACATAAAAAGATGTTGATGAAAATGATCATTCACCCTCTCTCAATTTCTCTCTTGGATTGGATTTTATGAGAAATTCTTTGTGGGACACAAGGATTAGAAACATGCACTACTATTTTAGGTTATTGTGTTGAAGATTGAATGTATTTTAATTTATTATACCCACTGCTATAGCAAGATTTGCCTCACCCCATGCAACTTTCTCAAAAGCCCTTTTCCATTTCCCTATGCAGACTTGAAGTCACTTTTTGCAACAACTAGAGCTATAAAATGTATTTTTCCACACATAGAGTAGTTTGCATCTTACTACTCGATGAAACAATCCAGGATCCAATGCCAAAGGTATAACATGTAGTAGATCTTCGATCATTCGGATTTCCATCCTAGTCTGAATCTGAGTAAACTGTCAACTCAACATCGAATGAATTAGTATATTTAATACCATAATCAATTGTGCCTTTGATATACCTGAGTACCCCTTTCTTTTCACTACAATGGTTTTCTAGAGGTTTTTCCATAAACCGACTTAACACACTAATAAAATATTGTATGATAGGTCTGGTTGTAGTGATATAGTTCAAGCTTCCCACCATTTGTGAATACACTATACCATTTAACTCCTTCGAACAATCATCATAGTAAAGTTTCATACGATGACCTAGGTGCTTATTTCAGTCCATACAATGCTTTCTTTAATTCACACACTAAATGTTCCTAACCACTTTTCACAAACCCCTCAAAAACGCATATTTTGGGCTCGTGAATTGATTGTTTAAAGATGTTGATTGAATTCTTTTTGACCGATATTATATATGTATTAATAAACATTTTGAAAAAGTTTTGAATGATTTCATAGAAAATCATCATAGCTCATGTGTCAAGTAAGTATAATTGATGTTTTTTGATAATTTTGAGTTTAGTTCAGCTTGTGATGATTTCCATCCTAGTTTGAATCTGAGTAACCTTTCATCTCAACATAGAATGAATCAGTATATTTAATACCATAATCAATTATGCCTTTGAGATACCTGACTACCCCTTTCGCTACATTCCAATGGTTTTCTAGAGATTTTTCCATAAACTTACTTAACACACTAAAAAAATATGTTATGTCATGTCTGGTTGTAGTGATAGAGTTCAAGAATCACACCATCTATCTATACACTATACCATTTAACTCCTTCGAACCATCATCATAGTAAATTTTCGTGTTTTGTTGCATTGGAACATATGAAACTTTACACCGATCCATTTTGTACTTCTTAAGTACTTCTCTGACATATTTACCTTGAAACATAAATGTTTGACTAGAATTTATCCAAACTTAAAGACCTAGGCAGTAATGTAACTCACTAAGATCTTTCATTTCAAATACCAGTGACATCTGCTTATTAATTCCGCTAATATTATTTTTTGAATTTCTTGTAATAATCAAATCATCAACATATAAAGAAATCAATACAACATGCCCATTTTCATCAAACTTGGTATACATATTGGATCACTTTTGATCCTCATAAAACCCTGCTGAAGAAAGAATGAATTTATCTTCTAATACCATGATCTAGGTGGTTGTTTCAGTCCATACAATGCTTTCTTTAATTTACACACTAAATGTTCATGACCACTTTTCACAAAGCCCTCTGGTTGAGTAAGGTAAACCTCCTCCTTTAACTCACCATTCAGAAAAGAATGTTTTGGGCTCGTGAATTGATTGTTTAAAGATGTTGATTGAATATTTTTTGAACAATATTATATATGTATTAATAACCATTTTGAAGAAGTTTTGAAGGATTTCATAGCAAATCATCATAGCTCATGCCAGGTATGTATAATTGATGTTTTTTTATGATTTTGAGTTTAGTTCAGCTTGATTTAATGATTACAAGAAGCTAATGCACGATCTGTGTGTCACAAGGAAAAGTCGCATGGAATTTTTCCATCTAGTAGCTCGTCTGGTACTCCATCTAACGCTGCATCTCGTACTCCTTCTCGAACTGTGTCTGACACTTCATCCAACACTAAAATCGTGGGGAAGTTGGCGGTTGTTATATCTGCGGCCTGTGTTGGGAAAATCGACAATATGGGATTTTTTCACCGTCGTGACCTCCAACTACTGAGCTCTTGAAATCTTGGATTGAGATGTTATGTTGAGCGTTGAGTGGATCGTTTGGTTCCTAGAAGCCACATGTTGTTATAACACATTTAATGTAATTTTTTGTTTTTAGAGGAGGTCGACCCTTCTAGTGGTCGACCTCTCGAATTGTAATTGTATAAATACCAAAACAGTGGTCAGACAAATTGTTAATAATTGTTAAGATGTCAGGGATTGCTAGAATCATTTTTTGTTGTGTAATTCAAGACATTTCTACATACTTGTGAAAAACTGTGCTTTTAATTTAAATGCCATAAGTTTGTTGATTCAACTCGTGATTCTTTGTTGAAAAGTAGTAATGACCTGCTGGGGGGGGGAACCAATGGTCTCGATGAATAGCTAGATATTTAACTTGTGTATTTGCATTGTGCAATTGCTATTTCTTTCATTTTCATGTTATATGTGTTTTTATCATTTTACTTGATGTGTATTTGTTGTTCATAATTTAATTGTATCAATTTCCTTTTTGCAGGTTGCTTATAAAGGATACTTAATATGTTGTGTCTTTTTATTAGTAAATAACTTGCAAGATTAGCTACTAACTTTGTTGCATGCTTAAATTCTAGTTTGAATTTCTGCAGGTTGAAATAGAATGGTTAAAAGTTAAAACTGAGTA
The DNA here is from genome assembly GCA_010110895.2 of Picea sitchensis. Classification (NCBI taxonomy): domain Eukaryota; kingdom Viridiplantae; phylum Streptophyta; class Pinopsida; order Pinales; family Pinaceae; genus Picea; species Picea sitchensis. The sequence continues at coordinate 101,654 of SNQJ01S0005982.1, forward strand.
TTGAGTTAATACAAAGCACATGGTTTCTTTGGAAAGGTTTTGATGGATGAATATTTGTTAGCTTTGATTTTAATTCTTAGTTTTTTTTATCTAGTTTTCTTATCAATTTCACTATAGTATGTTGAGGTAAAAGTAGAATTTAAATTATTATTTTATAATCATTTTCAATTTGCAATTTGAATTGTCAATAATAGGATTAGTTTAGTTTATTTTACGAAATTTCCATTCTAGATCTAGATTGCAATTTTAATTCAAAGTTTGAGTTTGAGTTAAGTTTTTAGTTATAAGTCTCTAATGGTGTGAATTTGCTTACATTAGAATAAGAGTGCATTTGAATTAAATAGAATAATGTTTCCTTATCGTTAATAATTAATGCATAAATTGAGAGATCACATGGATTTTCAGGGTAGTTGTTATTTCTTCTATAATGGCTAAGACCTCGTTAGATTGCTTGATTCATACTTTTTATTTCGCTATATAAGTGAATATTGAATTTATCACTCTTGAGTTATCACTAATTGTTAGATGCCATCATGATGTCATAAGACACTGAACACATTATCATCATCATTATATTTGAAGTTTTCTTGTTATTGTAGATTAAAGAGTAGTTGTTGATTAATCTTTGAATATTGTCATGATGCTTTTAATTCAATAGGTTAAGATTTCCCTTTGTAGATTAGAAGTAATTATGAGTTTTATCTTAAGAATAGTGTTCACTTTCTTAATAGTTTGATCAGTTACCTGTTGAGTAGTTTTGATTAGTTTACTTGTTGCATAAGTTTTAATAGGGTAGTTGCTTGCTTGTTTGCTTGTTTACTTGAATAGATTGATTAGATTAGTTTGTTGTTTCTATTAAGTTGAATAGATTAAATAGATGGATTTCTTTTGCTCATTATATTGATTAAGTTAACTTGTTCAAAGTAGAGTTTTCATTTTCTTTCTTAGGACAATCCATCGATCCACTGTTCAAAAGTTACTTAGGGTAAATAGTTTAAGTTCCTTGTGTTGGATTACTGAGAGGGGGGGTGAATCAGTAATAACGTAATTATAATCCTTTTTCTTCAAATGTTATATCAATGTAGAATTATTATCCAATAATGAGCAGTAATAAATAAACA
>SNQJ01S0005983.1:29812-46710 GCA_010110895.2 Picea sitchensis
TCTCAATCTCAAAAGGTTGTTGCAAATCGGGTAATGAGAGCAACGGAACTGAGCACAAGTGATGTTTTAGATCATCATATGCTCTATATTATGATTGTCCCCACACGAACGTTTATTTTCCACCACCCTTGGTCACTTGGTTGAGGGCCCATGCGATATCGAAGAATCCCAACATGAACCTAAGATAGAAATTAGCAAGTCCCAAGAAACTCCAAAGCTCGGTTAGTGTGGTCGGGGATAGCTAGTCACGAATGACCTAGATCTTGGCTAGATCCACATGCACACCATGCTCATCAACAATGTAGCCTAGGTATTGGACCTTGTTTATACCGAAGGATCATTTTTCCAAGTTAGCATATAGCTTATGTTGTTGCAGAGTGTGAAGGACCTGTTGAATATGATGCAAGTGTTCCACCCAAATATTGTTGAAGATGAGGATATCATTCAGATATACCACCAAAAAAGTATTGGTGAAAGGCCGCAAGATATCATCCATCAACCTCATGAAAGTGGCAGGGGAATTTTTCAAACCAAAGGGCATGACCAACCATTCAAAAATACCTTCTTTAGACTTGAAAATAGTCTTCCATACATTAGTTTGTTCTATTGGGACTTGGTGGTAGTCGGACTTCAATTCAATCTTACTGGAGTACTTGGCTAATTTGAGTTGGTCAAGAAGGTTATCAATTCGTGGAATTGGGTATTGGTTCCTGACTGTGATTTTGTTTAGGGTTGTGTAATCAATGCAGTGTCACTAGGTATCGTCTTTCTTCTGCATGAGAAAAATTTGGCTTCTGTAAGGTGAGGAGCTTGGTCGAATGTGCCCATTTTCGAGCAGCTCTTATATCTAGTGCTTGGTTTCCTCATTTTCCATAAGAGAGCAGTGATAGACTATCCCATTGGGTAGAGGTTCATCGGGGGTTAGATTGATTGAATGCTTGACCTGACAATGCAGAGTTACCCTAGTGGGTGATGATAATATGTCTTTGTATTCCTCCACAACCTTGTGCACCTAATTGTTTTGCATGGAGCGGCCTTGTGCGGAGGCCATGGATGTGGTCGCTACCTTCTGTTCATTTTGAGAGTGAATAATAAACAAGACAAATTTCTTGGTCTGGGAGATGACCTTCCTGCATTTCTTAGCAGAAATTAAAGAAATGGTGGTAGGAGGAGCTACCTATGGTATCATGTACAATTGTATGTCCAAAGTAATAATAACAATGTGAGGTCTATATTCATATACAACATGGCATTTCCACAAGTAAGGTTGGCCTAAAATAACATCACAAAATTTAAGGGGGGGGATATCACACAATACCTCATCCTTGAAGGGCTTGATGTCATAGGGTAGGAGATATTGTTGGTTGACATAGGGATCTCTCCCTTGGTGGAGCCACCAAATGCTGTAAAGTTGCAGATGTGGTGTTTTCAGAAGGTCCAATAACTTGGTGACCTCTGCTAAGATGAGGTTATTTTGGCTTATGTTATCAACAATGAAGTGTAGCAAAGCACCCTTCACCCACATTTGTGAGTGGAAAAGGAGCCCACCTTCCTCTAGTTCTTCGAGTTCACTTGGCTATACCTTGGTGGTAGCGATGGTGGCACTCAGTTCCGCATCAATGATCCACTTCCCCTTGTCTGGTTCTGATTCTGAGTCAGAACCCACATCCTACTCCGAGGCTTTCATCTCAGCCACCAACGACTACTTTGAGTGACATTCATCGATGTTATGCAAGGGACTTTTATGGAATTCGCACCACTTTCCAGTGTCTTTCTTCATCTTCCCATTATCCTTCTTTGTTTGTAGATTAGAATGGTTGTCCTACAATGGTCCATCCTTTCTCTTTCCTTTTTTATGTGGTTTGGGGTTTCCTTTTCCATGCTTATGTTCTGAGTAATTCGCAGATCCAAACTCTCACTTCTTTTGTTTAAATTTTCGCTTGATTTTGAAGGCATATCGATAATATGCGCCCAGTGATGAGATGTCCAAAAAATCCATTTATATATGGATGTATGGATGCAAGTCATCACAGTACTTGAGCACCAAGTGTCACTCTGAGTCTTTGATACTCATCTTGGTGCGCGAGATTTTCAAGACATTTGTGAACTTCGGCACTGTTTGGTCCCTTTCCTACCATAGCATGGTCCATTTTGTATAATGGTCATTGCAGCTTCCAACAGGGTAATAGTGTTCCTTAATAGCATCCATGAAAGAACCCCAAGTGGATATGAATGCAAATATTTTGGATTCGTCCATGGCCTTTTTCTCATAGTAAGTATCCCACTAATCCTTGACATGGGGGACATCCTTAAGGAGCACAAAGGTGATCTTTTCTCTATCAAAAAAATTATAGACAGAAAAATACCCTTCAAGGATATTCAACCATTTATCTAGAGCATATGCATCTATCTAACCTTCAAATATAGGAATATCAAAACTAACTTATATCTTGAAAGGGGCAATGCCTCCAAAGTGGTTTCTTGATGAAGATGCATTGGCTTTTGGCAGGCGTCGAAAAATGTGGGAAAATTTATCCATCATCTTGTTATGTTGTCGCATGATGGCTTCCTCGAGCAACGATTTAATAGGATCTCCTACTCCATCGTCTCTCTTTTCTTCCACCATGTGAGTTAGTCAGGTCGGTGAAGATGCTCCTGCAAAGGCTCAAATATTTTGGGTCCCAACTCTTTATACCATGACCTTGTCAAGAACATACATAGAGAAACAGATAAATAGTAGACTGCTCTTATACCACTGATACGGATTTATTGATGGAGCGAAATGAAATATAGAGTTATAACAAAAACATAGAGATATATCAAACCTTGAATTTTATTAATAAATGAATTGTATTGAACTATAAGCAAATGCAGAATGAAACAAACTCGCTCGAATGGTGATAGTTGATCTCTAAGAAGAGATGTGGTTGTTATGCGCATTCGCCAAAGTGCATTACAATGAGGCCGAAAGGAATTTTTATCATAAAGAAGCAATGAGGAAACCCTAAACATTCAAAAACCTAACCCTGGGAGATGAAACATCAAAAGGCTTGTGGGCCCCGATGGGGTTAGTTGGTATGCTAGCTTCCGGGGGTCGTAACTTTTGCATATGATATTCATTTGGCGTGCTTGATAGCCTATTAGAAATGTTTAGTTAAGAAGTACACATTCTACTTGGCCCGAAAGTTCTAGCCCAGAAAACATTCTTTAGGGCCTCAAAATGGCCTCAAATTTCAAGACCCAAAAAAGTGTAGAAAAAATGCCAAAATGGAAAATTGTACTTTGAGTCAGTGGAATAGGTGGGTGGCCACCAATATCCACTTGGATCAACAGTGTTGGTCCCAAGGTTGGCATAGGTGCCACGATGGAGGAGTGGTGAGATATGATACCATAAGTGGTATCAGAGGCTTTTAAAAGAGTTTTACAAAGTTGCAAAAAGATTTGAAATCAATGTGCGAGTGACCCGTAGGTAGAGGGTGGTTTGGTGGTATCGGAGGTTTATGTGTTGTTAACCTCCCTCCAACTAAAATCTCTGATATTAATTTGATTCATTGATCTCCCTTTATCATCCATTGTCTGATCTAGTAGATGAGAATGGTGTGTGCCCGAAGGAAAATGGTGTGGGATGGGCCTGCCCATCATCAATGCTAAGGAATGGGTGCCAAGTGGAGGACTGGATAAGGAAGTGGGACTCGTGTCCCATCTGTGGTAAAAAAGGTGCCAAGTGGGAAATCAAGTATTGGTGGGGACCATAATTTTATTTTAATAAAATAAAATAGAGAGAAGAGAGGGGAAAGAAAAGAGAGAAGAGAAAGACAGAAAGAGAAGAGAGAAGAGGGAAGGACAAAATAGACAAGTTATAAAAGTTTGGATCCAAAAACTTGTTTTGGTCATAAAAGGAGTTTTTCAGCTCAGATTTGGATGAAATTTAAGAGGTTTGTCCATAGTGAGGAGGGATACAATAAATCCAATGAGGGCCACTGTCTAATTCTGCTTCTATTTTTTGAAAAATGCAAATTAGTGGGTTTTGAAGATCTAGATCATGCTTAGTAACCGGGGCTTAGATAAAGGTGAAAATTTTATAGGGGGTCAAAAAAGTAGGCATGAAGATACCCAGTTAGGATTTTGAAAAAAATCTTAAGGGTTTGGAGTGGAGATGCCGAAATAGGGAAAAATCCACTATTCCCTAACACTTTTTAGGGATTCTCGAAATATTCAAGGGAGGAAAAGGGACCCCAAATATCCAATCCAAAAAATTTCATTTAGTCAAAATTTTACCTACTCATCAAAATGGACAACTTTGTTTTATGGGAATTTTTTCCAATTTTTCTATGATTGGGAGATAGTCTTTTTCTTCTAAAAATTCTAATTTTAGAGAAAATGTAAAAGTGAAAAGTTGTCAATTCCGTATTTATATAGAATTTTACTAGAGCATCAAATTTTGAATCTGAAAATTGTTATAATGAATACTATATATGCCTAGTACAAAATTTATTGGTTCTCGACAGATTTTCTTCTATGAGCAGAAGTTGGTTCTTGAAATATTTTCTTCTTGGTTCTCAACAGATTTTCTTCTACAATGCATAATTATAACAATAACTTTTGTATACACATTTTTGCAGAATTAAAGGTATCGGTAGAATATAATTGGTTCCTATATGAGGACTAGGGATATGGAGGATGCCCAAGGATCTTAAAACCATGAAGATGAGATCCAAGGTTTACATGTCAGCATGGGACATGAAAATACTGAGTCCAATGAACGAAGTAGCAATGTGGAGCCTATGGAGCTGGTTGAAACTATGAGAAACTTATAGAAGGAAGTGTAGAGATAAAGAGAGGGAAATGAAAGGATGATAAGAGATCAGGAGGAGTTGATGCAAAGTTTGAATATGATGCAGAAACATGTCAATAAATATTTTGGCACAAAACAAGCAACCAGTGATAGGAAAGTGACAGTTGTTGGAAATTTGGTTTGGACAGTGGGTTTTCATTGATGTCAACCCTTGGAGAGTGATATTGGAGATTGATGGAAACACCAACAGTGATGGAAACACTCATACATGGCAACACTTATGCTCATTATCCCCCTGTTATCATCACTCCTCATCAATGTTTCTATCTCTCCCTCTTTGACATCAATGGAAAAGGATATCTCCCTTTGGAGTTACTCCCCCTGACTAAACTCTCCTTAGGGTTTCTCCCCCTATATACACTATCTTTTGGGTTGTTCCCCCTGTCTAAATTGTCCTTGGAGCTTCTCCCCTTGTCTTCATGCCTCTGATTACTCTCTCTCTCCCTCTTAACAAAGGATTAACTCCCCTTGTTGATATGTCTCCTCTTGACACTATACCTGCTCTAACCAATCATGGAAAAAGAGTATCTCCCCCTGTGGGTATGTCTCCATGTATGTACTAATCTTCCTTTTTGGATATCTCTCTCTCATGACTTCTCTACACGTTTATGTGTAGATGAATGTAGGTCTTCATGTACTTGATTCCTTTTGTATTTATTGTTCAGTGGTGCTTCCTCCTGTAAATAATTGACATATATAAAAAGAATTCAAGATTAAACATTCAAAGTTTTAGTATTCAAATATTCCTTTATCATAATTATTCAACTTTCTCTGAGAAATATATACTTCTTTTAACCACAGTTGATATTCATTTAACTTATTCAACAATATTCATTAATTCATCATCAATATATTATTACATCATAAACGTTAACATCCATAAGTGCATAATAAACAATAATAAACACATCCACACAATACGCAATACACCAATATTTACGTGAAAACCCAATGCAGGAGAAAACCACATAATGATTTTCTTATATGTCAAAGAATTACATTTAAGGAAGCACCAAATCTCAATTCTCCAGCTCCAAATGGAAGGAGGCTCCAACCCCCTAGTTTCTTAGGCTCCAACCTGAAGGAATATCCAACTCCCTAATTCTCTGGCTCCAACCAAAAGGATGATCCAACCTGAAGGAATCTCCAACTCCCTAATTCTTCGGCTCCAACTAGAAGGAGGATACAACCCCCTTTCCTTGCCCCATCCTGTCGCCCTGAAATATAAGTGTAGACCAATTGTCACTACCACAATCAATGCAATTGTCATTGCCACTGTCTCTGGCACTATCACATCAACATGTAATCTGTCAACCTATCACTGTATCCAACCTATCAGTATCAACCTGTCCAACATGTCACTGTCATCGATACTCAACTATATACTCTTGCATGGATCATATACCAAGGACACCTCTCAACTAGATGTCAAACATCACTAACACATGCCTCTACCAAGCATGTACCAAGATCACCAACATACCATCACAAGATATGTGTCTCAACCATGTACCAAAGCATGTGCCAAACCATCAATCTGTACCATACCAAGCATAAATCATGTACCACGACCTGTACCACAACAAGTGCATCAACCGTGCACCAACACCTCTACCAAATTGTGCATCAACCATGCACCAACACCTGTTCCAAACCGTTCATCAACCATGCACCATAACCTATACCATATGCCTCAAACATCAACCATGTACATCAACACCATACCAAGTACCAATCATGTACCTTACCATGTATCAACCATGTACATCAACACRTGTACCATACCATGTACCAACAATGTATCTCAACCATATACCATATCACTCAATCATGTCATACACCATGTACCATAGGATATATCAAGAAAGTACCATCAAAGGTGTACCTCAACAAAGTACCAAACAACCAAGATCATATACCAAGTATATGCCTCAACCATGCACCTAATATGTGCCTCAAGCTTGTGTCAATGCATCAACAATATACCAAATACTTTCCTAGAGAATTCACCATAACATCATCAACATGTAACCCTCAAAAAATGCATATAAACATACATGTAAATATGTAACATACTCGGTGTATGTGATCACAGATCTGCAAACCTTCCTCAACTTCAGCAACAAGAGAATAGCGTTTTCATCAAACTTTACCTTGGTCTCACGGGACTAGTTTTTGGATTAGTCACAAACCATAACTTTCAACAAGCATAACTATGTACCTGTAATGAATAAAGGTCTGAAAAATTTAAACAATATTCTTCAATATCTTCTTTGCAATTCCTCCAGGTTTCACTACTTGGAACCTCCCAGAAAAGGATTTATAGCAAAAATGGTAGACCTTTATGAATTATATCTTATTCTTGTAGAGCATGCCACATCTGGAATATTTGATATCTGGATCTGAAAAATTGCATACAACATACCAATGAATGTACTCTATCTAATTCATTTTGTCTCACTAAATTTGGATCTTCTATGAAGAATTTATAACCCTTTTACCCAGAACACTTGTTTGAGCCTAGTTCCATGACTAGCCAAAAACCCTATATTCCACATAGTGTATATCCCAAAATAAAACGACCCATAAGCTGAAATTTATACCACGGGTACCTTGGTATATCTTCTTCATATCCTCAAGGTTTCTCTATATGAATCAATCTAGAAAAAAATTATAGCGAAAATGGTAAGATGAACTATAAATAACATACCTTAGAACACATCCTCACAAGACTTCATCCTCCCTTGCAATTTCGACCTTCTTTACTTCATCTTCCCTCTGAAAAATGCCTCAACTATCCTTTTTTACCTCAAATAAGAATCACTTGATTACTTAAATATCTATTCAATTAACTTGTGTGTATAAATCATGTACTTATGAGAAAATTCTTGAGGTGTATTTATACTTTTTCTAACATATTTCCTTAAATTTAGGACCTATTTCCTTAGCTTTAGAGCTTCTTGAAATTTCTTGTTACAACCATTTTACCCTTTCATTCAAGAATTGTAACCAACTAGGGGCTTCTTGACCATTCTTCGAGGCTTCCAACTTCACAAAGCTATATCTCCCTAACCGTGAGGAACCACATGGTGTTCCACATATCATCAGAAACGACATGACATGTCTTACCTGCAATTTCACTATCCTTCATGTCCATATTCCTTAGTCAACTTCGAGTCCCATAACCACACCTACAGGGCTACATGTAGACTACATCAAATGTACCCAACTAACTCACCATCAATATCGATCATACAAACGTCAATCAATTGTCCAACGTCTCTGGGCCTCTCCAAGGGTTGACATCAATATCCAAGGGTTGACATCAATCTCCAAGATCGCTCTCCAAGGGTTGACATCAATGAAAACCAACTATCCAAACCTCTCCCCCTTTGGCATTGATGGAAACACTTACGCATGGCAACACTCATGCTCATGCTCCCCCTGTGATCATCCCTCCTCATCATTTTTTCTATCTCTCCCCCTTTGACATCAATGGAAAATGGTATCTCCCTTTGGGGTTGTTCCCCCTGTCTTCATGTCTTTGTTATTTCTCTTCATATTTGACCCAATGTTAACTCCCCCTTTCGATATGTCTCCTTCTTATATTGTACCTGTTGTAATCAATCATGGGTAAAATAATAGCTCCCCTTGTGGGTATGTTTCCCTATCTGTATGATACTAATATTCATGTATGTATCTCTCTCTCTAATGATTTTTCTTCCCTTGACTTTTTTGTAAGATGTAGATCAATGTAGGGCTACCTATATATGTTTCCTTTCCTCTCTTCCAGTGTTGTTTATTATCCGTTGGTGCTTCCTCTTGAATTTCACTGATGTATATAAAAATCATTCAAAATTTGATTTCTTCACTTACTTGTCATGTTTACTTGAGAATATTGTTCAAAAATATCCTTCTAATGATATATCTTCAGTTGATGGTTTCTCTTTCCCTGTTATGTTGTGCCTTTCACTGCTTCCCTTTCTTTGACCAACTAATTCCAACTGATTCCACTGATTCCAGTTGTAAATACATTGCTATGCATCTTCTCTGACCCATGCTTTTTATACCTTCTAAGCATCTCATGAATCCATCTTTGTCCATATGTCACAAATTTTCCATAACTCTGCTACTCAAATTTCCACAATGATGACCCATCTGTCACTTTATTATTCTGAAGGCTTTCCCTGAATATACTACAAGTAATCATCACATGTTCATGTTTATCAGATTGAATCAAATATGTCCACTGATATGATCGTATCTGCTCATCAAACTCTGCATGTATGGAACAACTTGTACTGAAGATATACCTGCCTAAATACATACGTGCAATATAATCATAAAATTTTGTTTGTGTAACTGCAGACTGACACCTGTGTGGAAACACTAATTCTCAATCGATCAATATGTTACTATATACTTCTACTATATAACTGCTTTGAATTTGTCTCTGTAAACACTTCATACTACTCGAAAGATGGTTCTATGATATGTAGTGTCTATGGACTCCCCATGTTCATCATACATATTTACTGGGAGTATCCAAGCCGATGGCTCAGAAAAATACCTTCTTTGATGCGGAGACATCTTGCTCTTCGTCTGTAGAGTCATCATTTCTTTGAACTTTAACTTCTCCCTTTCTTCCTGTGGATTGATCTTTCTCTATAATTTTTGAAAGTACAATCTCTTGAACGTGTTCTTTATTCACCTATCCTTCTTTTCTTTCATTTATTCTCCAAACCTTTCTATATATAACATCTTCATTTTTCTCTGTAGATTTGTCTTCATCTCATATTATTGCCAATCTTGCAATCTCCAGGACCTTGTCTTTGTTCACATGTTCTTCTTGTTTTCTTTTCCATAATTTCTTATATATGATATCAGTGTTTTGTTTTATGGAAGATCAATCATTCTTCTACAATCACAAGCTATGTGTCCATAGTTATGTCATTTTTAACATTCAATGTTATGTGGGGCCACATAAGCATTTCTTGCTTGAACATTTATTTCATAAGCAATGCAATATGAAACCTTATGTCCAAAGTTAATGCAATAAAAACAATGACCATAAAAGAAATTTACATCCCTGGGAGTGGATGATCTTCTTTGTTGTGTATTCCTTCTGGATTCCTACCTCGGTTGATCATGATATTCTCTTCTATGGATCCCTTAATTATGGTTGAAGCTTCTCTGTTGCCTGAACATGGTAGGTCTTGTTGAAGATGTATTTCTATTATTCTTCTTTGATTCTTGCTGGCCATGATTCCTTCCTTTGAGTACTTCTACAAAACTCTTACTCTTTTCTTCATTTTTCTTTTCCGACAGCCTGGAATGCTTCTATTCATTCTTTGTTGTTGATGTGGATGTTTCTGTCTCTTCAATGTTCTTCTTGAGCTTGATGATTTTACTTCTCAATGTGGCAACTTATTCTTCAATCTTCTCATCCTCTTCTTCTTTCTTCATCATTTGAATCTTCATGACTTATTCTATTTTCTTTGCTTCTTCAAGTTGGATCTTCAATGCGATGATTTCTTTTTCAAGTCTTTTATCTTCTTGATCAAATTCTGCTTCAAGCTAATTTAAGTCATTAATTCTTTCCTTCAGATGATCTGTTAGTATCTTCTCTCTCTTTTATGTTTCCTTTATTTTGGTTTCCAAACACTACTTCTCTTTTATTTCTTCATTTCTTAATGCTTCAATATTTCTAGCTTCTTCTAGGTGAGATTTTAGTTTCATGATGACCTATTGGGATTCTTCGGAACTTTCTTGAGAATTATTCTTGGCTAATTGTTCCTCAAGTGATTGGTTCTTCTTCCTTTATTTTGTTAGTTCATCCAGAGCGCTGATTAATTCTGCTTCAAGATCATTTTCCTTTTCAATATCAGGATTGTCTTCTATTTCATTGGACTATTATGTCTCATCACTTTTAATCTTCAAATAAGGGCATTCAATTTCAATATGCCCACACTCTTCACAAGTAAAGAAAAATAACTCACTTATGTTGACTACAAACTCTTCTTCTTCTTAATCTTTTTGCAATGATGAGTATCTTACCTCTTTTTTTGTACCTGCATATTCTTCAGCAATATCCGACTCTCTAATGGGAGAAGAATAGATATTATGTAGCTTATCCCAGATTTATTTATCTGATGAAATTTTTGCCACTTTGTCCTTTACTGAATCAGACAATCCTTCCACGATAAAATCCATTGTTATTTTGTTGTTCCTTTTCAATTCCTTCTTGGTTTCATACTTTGGTTTCTTGGTAGCATTGTATCCTGTAACAATTGAGTGTCAAACATCATATTCATGTTCCTATAAAAATACCTTCATTATGCAACTCCACAATTCATACTTCAAACCCTTCTCACCATTGAACATTGGTGCTCCATTCATATTGTACTCCATGATCTACCTTCCAGTGGTTAAATTGTTTCCTTGAAGGAACCTGTTCTGATACCAATTATTGGATTACTGAGGGGGGGTGTGAATCAGTAATGAGAAATTTATACTTCTTTTAACCACTTTATTATTTAATTTATTTCTTATTGCAACAAATTTACCCATAATTAACTTCTAGTTGCAACCACTTTGACAAACAAACCTCCTGATGACTTTCTAGGAGATTCTATAATAATTGACCTCTTGTTGACCTTCTAGGGGATTCTAGATTACTCTTGAGTCCTCCAACTTCACAAGGTCATATCTCACTAACCGTGAGGAACCACATGGAGTACCACATATCATCGGAAATGGCACAACGTGTACTATCCATCTAGGATAGTATTCCTTGATTGTTGGACAGTTGGTTTAGACAATGGGTTGTCATTGATGTCAACCCTTGGAGAGTGATATTGGAGATTGATGTCAACCCTTAGAGATTGAATTCAACCCTTGAAGCAATTCTGATAGACCTAGAGGTGTTGTTAAGGAACCTAGAGTTAATCAAGGAATATGGATGTGAAGGACAATGTAATTATAGGTAAGACTATCCTAGATGGATATTACACATCGTTTCATTTCCGATGATATGTGGTACATCACGTGGTTCCTCAAGGTTAGTGATATATGACCTTGTGAAGTTGGAGGACCCTCAAGAGTGATCTAGAATCCCTTAGAAGGTCAACAAGAAGTCAATTATTCTAAAATATCCTAGAAAGTCATCAAGAGGTTTGTTAGTCAAAGTGGTTGCCACTAGAAGTTAATTATGGATAAAGTTGTTGAAATGAGAGATAATTTAAATAATAAAGTGGTTGCAACAAGAAGTTAGTTAAGGTAAAAGAAGTTATGAGTTAACTAATTATGGAAAAGTTAATTGCAACAAGAAAGTGGGGTATCCCTAGAATAAGGAAAAGGGGTAAATCAGTTACAAGGTAGCCCCTAAAGGAAGTCACTTGGGAAGTATAAATAAGATATAAAAGGACTCCTATTAGCACCTAATGAGAACTTATTGAACACCTATTGCACACATTGAATATATATACTGTAAAGTATTATGGGCAAGTACAATTGACAAATCTGAAGTGACAGGTCTGAGGCAACAAAGGTCTAAAGTAGCGAAAGTTTCGGAGTTTTAGAGAGTGTAATTGTTCCAGGGTATTTGAGGTTATCCACGAGTTGCAAAAGCAAAGGCCATGTACATCCATGGGTCGCAGGCACAGAGAAGCACATAAATTCATGAGCTTCAAAGTGACAGGGTTGTGTATAGGAAATTTGTGAGTTGCAGAGCAGTTAGGGCGTGGACATCTGCGAGGCGTAGTGGAGGAAAACGTGGATACCTGCGAGTTGTAGAAGGGGAAAGCATGGATCTGTAGAAAGGGAAAATAGAAGATACGTGTTCTAGGTTGCAGGATCTGAGGAGAGACTGCAAGTATGTTTGTTAAAGATTAGATACAGTAGGGTTACTACAGAGTTAAAGGTATGTTCATGATTATTTTTTGAGATTGTATCTTAGTGGTGTTGTGGAGAATGATTGAGGCATGACTTTGTGAGGTTTTTTATATGTCCTCTTGGATGTATGGTATCTATTGTAGAGTATGATTTGAGGAAGATATGTTGAGGCACATTGCTAGTGCACTTAGCTTGTCTTTATTGGCATATCTTGTGATGCATTGTGAGAGACATTTGTTATTGGTATTGGTATATGATTGTCTTATGAGTGGTACATGCTTGAGGCTACATAACAGTGAGGTTGTGGCACATGGTTTGATGTAAGTATTTATGGTACTCAGTTTATGAATAGTGTGATGTATTACTAGAGGCCTCTTGTTGGTTATCTTGGTGTATGTTTTTGTATATAGTTGAGGTATATGGATGAGACATATAGTTGATGAGTTGGCTCATACATGAGGTACATGGTATGGTGATGTTGGTGTATCTTGATGAGGCATAGTTTGGTATAGTTGATGTACTTGTTCTTGGCACATGGTTTATAGATGATGTGATATACATGTCTTGGCATATTATTATAAGCACATATTGATCTTGGTATATTTTGGTGATGGTTATGAGTTGTTGTGAGTCGTTTAGGTTGATGCACATTTGGGTGATATTGTGCATATGATTGAGAATTGTCGTGTTGTTTGATATATGTGATTAGATCTGGTTTGTATGTTGAGTTGAGGTGATAGATTGAGAGGTACATGTTGTTGCTATAGGTTGGTATAGGTTTGTATAGGTCGTTGGTACAGGTTGGTACAGGTCATTAGTACAGATTGGTACAAGTTATTACAGGTTGTTGGTACAGGTTCATGTGACAGGCTTCACAATGACAGAGTGACAGTGGTAGTATCAGTTATTTGGCACTTATATTTTAGGGCGACATGATGGGGTAAGCAAAGGGGGTTGTATCATCATTCTAGTTGGAGCTAAAGAATCAGGGAGTTGGATCTTCCTTCAGGTTGGAGCCTGAGAAGTCAGGGGGTTGGAGCCTCCTTCTGGTTGGAGCCGTAGAATTAGGGAGATGGGTCTTCCTTCAGGTTGGAGCCTGAGAAACTAGAGGGTTGGAGCCTGAGAAACTAGAGGGCTGGAGCCTAAGAAACTAGGGGGTTTGAGCCTCCTTCCCATTAGAGTTGAAGAATTAGAAGTCGATGCTTCCTTGAATGTAATCCTTTGACATATAAGAAAAGTATTTCGTGGTTTTCTCCTGCATTGAGTTTCCACGTAAATATTGGTGTATTGTGTATTGTGTGGATGTGTTTCTTATTGTTTATTATGCACTAATGGATGTTAATGTTTATGATGCAACAATATATTGATGATGAATTGATGAATATTGTTGAATAAGTCAAAGGAATATAAATTGTAGTTAAAAGAAGTATAAATTTCTCATTACCGATTCACCCCACCCCCCCTCTTAGTAATTCAACAGAAACATCCATATTTCATGATAGGAGGGATGACCATTAAGGATCTAGGAAATAAAGGAGTGTTAGTAGACATCATTGTTCACCAAGATAATTAACTAGAAGAGAACATGCACATTTAGGTCTAGAGAGCATCCCAAGTGTGTCCATTATCAGAAATCATAGGAGAAGGCATGAGTTGAATATTTTGCAAGGAGAGATCGGGAAAGTCAAGCCACCATCATTTTATGGAGAACATAGGAAGGGAGAATATTTTAAATCATGGTTGTTGGGAATGAGGAAATACTTCCAATAGCACAATTATTCAACAAATGTAGAAGTTAGAATTGCAGTCTACCATCTTCAAGAAAAAACATCTATGTGGTGGGATCAACTCAAGCAGGTTAATCACATTTATGAGAAGAGGATCTCATGGAAAAAATTCAAAGAGTATTTTCAAAATAAATAATCGTCAGAACAATATTATGACAATAATATCCAAGAGTTCTTTGAAATCAAGCTTGGAATAATGAGAATGGATGAGTATGAGAGAAGATTCCTTGAATTGTTGAGGTATGATGGCTTCATAAAGGATGAGAAGGTAAAAATACAAATATTTTTGAGTGGGATACCTTCTTTTTATACTAATAAAATTCATTTTGATGAGCCCAATACCTTGGAAGAAGCCATAAGAAAATGTTAAGTATCTTTATGAACAGAGCAAGGGAAGACCATATTTTCAAAAGGATTGGGATGACAAGAAGAAAGGCAAGATGGAGTAAAGAAATAAAGGGTTTAAGCCACCATTTTTCATAAATAGTTCTCATGGTCATTGAACACAAAATGTGCCCAGGATGACAGATTCATTGGGGAAAAGGCCAAGATAGCATCCCAGAAAATGTTAGGGATGTGAGGGGGACCACATATATAGAGATTTCCCTAACAATGGAGAAAGAATGAGGATTGTTCACAATATCCAAGAGTTTGATACAATTGAGGACATGAGCATAAGCATGTCGAGGATTTATGCAGCCTTGGACAACAACAAAGCAGAATACCAATCTCCTATGATTGAAGTAGAAGGTAAGATTGATAATCAATGCATAGCCATTTTAATTGACTATGGAGCTAGCCATAGTTACATATATCCTAATCTTGTTGAGAGATTTCATTTGTAAAGAAGCAAACTTGAGAAATATTGGTTTGTTCAGCTATCCATGGGAGCTAAGAGAAAGATCGATGAGTTGGTTAAGGATTTTCCAATGGACATGAATGGACTAAGCACAAAGGAAAATTTGAATATCATACCTTTGGGTTCATATGATTGCTTAATCATTATTGATTGGTTGGACAAGCAACATGTTGTCCTAGATTGATACAACATTAAGGAATTAAATTGTCTTGATGGAAGGGAAGCAAGGAAAAGTTCAAGGGATTCCAAGGCATGTATCTATCAAAGAAATTCCAGCCATGCAATTGAAGAAGAGTTTCTAGAAAGGATGATAGATTTATGCAACCTATATAGAACATGTATCTAAGGATAAAATTCCAAGTATTGAAGACCATCCAACCTTGAAATATTTTGAAGATGTATTTGGGGAGATACTAGGGTTTCCACCAAAGAGAGACATTGATTTCTCCATTGATCCAGTGCCAGGAGTTGTCCTGACATCCAAAACCCCTTATAGGATGAATAAAACAAAATTGAAGGAAACATTGATGCAGCATGAACAACTTTTGAAGAAGAGGTATATATACCCAAGTGTGTCACCTTGGAGTGCCCCATTGCTCTTTTTGAAGAATAAGGATGGAAACTTAAGGCTATGCATTGATTTCAGATAGTTGAATAAGGTTACCATAAAGAACAAATATCATTTTCCGAGGATTGATGATATATTTAATCAACTAAAATGTGCAAGGATATTTTCTAAGATTGACTTGAGGTCAAGATATCATCAAGTGAGAATCAAAGAGGAAGATATCAGAAAGACAACATTCAAGACAATATATGGACATTATGAGTTTGTAGTGGTGCCATTTGGGATATCAAATGCACCAGTTGTCTTCATGTGTTTAATGAATGGAGTGTTCAGAGAGTATCTGAACAAGTTTGTGATTTTTTTCTTAGATGATATACTCAACAAATCAAAGACAAAGGAGGAGCATGAGAAGCACTTAAGGATGGTGCTACATGTATTGAGGTAGCATCATTTATTTTCCAAGTTAAGCAACTTCAATTTCTATCAAAGGAAGATTCATTATTTCGGCCATATTATTTCAAAGGAAGGGATGGTAGTTGATCCTGAGAAGATAAAATCCATTAAAGGATGGCCAACACCAAAGAATATTATAGAGGTCAAATCATTCATGGGACTTGCAGGTTATTATAGAAGATTTTATTGAAGGATTTTCAAAGTTTGAAAACCAAATTACTTATTTGCAAAAGAAGGGTGTAAAGTTTGAATCAACCCCTGTGTTGTTCCTGAGATTAAACTTAAGGCTTAAAGAATAATGTCAGGCATCAGAAATATAAAGGGATGTTTTTTAAAGGTGATTTTTCTTCCGTTAGTTATATAAGAAGTAATCCTCAAATGAAAATAATGACAGAACAGGACAGAGGCCATAATTTGTCGTCCGAGTCAATTTATAAAATCAAGTGATATGAGGGAAACTTACAAAACTATTAAACAAAGTGA
>SNQJ01S0005983.1:46760-67766 GCA_010110895.2 Picea sitchensis
AAAGTTTGAATCAACCCCTGTGTTGTTCCTGAGATTAAACTTAAGGCTTAAAGAATAATGTCAGGCATCAGAAATATAAAGGGATGTTTTTTAAAGGTAATTTTTCTTCCGTTAGTTATATAAGAAGTAATCCTCAAATGAAAATAATGACAGAACAGGACAGAGGCCATAATTTGTCGTCCGAGTCAATTTATAAAATCAAGTGATATGAGGGAAACTTACAAAACTATTAAACAAAGTGAGACATCAATGCAAGATGAATCTTACCTTGGTCACAGTATAATAAATAAAAGAATGCACCCTTGTAAGGATATGAGATACAGTAATCCAAGTAGCTCACAGGTCTTGTATTTACTTATAGCAAATACAGAGGAAAAATTGTTTGCTTATCAAACAACCGATAAAATGCGACTACAGTAGAAGTAGTACTAAATTGCAATCACTCACTTATCAAGGAATAACATAAGGGAAATAAGAAATATGGAATAAAAGAAGAGAACATAACTCAAACTGCACAAAAATTGGAATCCATTTCTGCACTTGTATTAATTATCACAAAAGGAGAGTTTTTCCTTATTACATCTAGAAGAAGCAGCCTGTGTTAAGTCTTCAAGCTATGTATTTATAAAAAAATGTTCTCAACCCTAAACGGTTGGAATTCTCATAATTTCAAAAACAGAAAATATTACAATGTGTAGAATTGGAAGAGTTTCATTCGCATCTTCTATGTCCCTTCGCCTGTTGGCAGAGACGTTTCTTTTTCCTATCCTCCAGCTTAGAAATAGTTGGCCTTTAATCAAGCCCTGTATACATGATATGCACATGTTGTCTCATTTGTTTCCATATGTGTTGGCTTTCCCTTGCTTGACACACTAAACACATCTGCCTACGAATTGCACCACCAACCTGGAAGGCTCTGTTGTGTCATTCACCTCAAAAGTATATAAATCTTTTCTATGGGAGGCAGCATATCTTCCATTATCCTTAATTCTAATGATATAGACTGTAGTCACAGACTAGGATTGACTATCCACTCATTAATCTAGATAATATCAATTTGTTTCAATTGCAGGATTGTGGCTCGGGCTTCTTCCATGCTCATCTTGGAAGTAAGTTTATGTTTTGTAATGTCAATTTGCCCCAGGGATTCAGAGATACTATCTATTTCAATGTCCAGTGATTCTTTGTCGAGTGAGGAACAAGATTCTTCACAAGCTTTCTTCACTTCCTTGGCTAATCTCTTACTTTCAACTATATTAACCTCCCAGGTTTTAAGTATTATATCACCTCTAGTTTTTTTTGAAAGGGACAATATAGTGACATTGGCTACTTCCTCCTTTGATGAAGATAAAACGGCCTCTTGGAATGTCACTCTAGCTATAGTGGCCTCTCTCTCCTTTATGCAAATATTATTTAAACAATGGTCTGCCAACCGGTAATAATTTTGAATATCTTCTAGTCTGATAAAAAGGTTTTGCTAGGCTGATTCCAGCTTCTCCTACACCTCCAAGGCCTAGGCTTGGAAAACCGCCACATTCATTGTTGTGTTCTCAATCGAATTTATTTTAGCTTGGAGTTGTTTTACCAATTCTTCTCGTTGAATGTCCAATTCCCTATTTGCATGTGAATTCTTATGCATTTCATCAATAATGATTTTAAGTTGATGAATTTCCTACCTGTTGCAGGCTCTGATCTACTCAAAACCTTTATTCATCTCACTTCCGACACTCTATTCTACAGTCTTTACTTGGTTTTGCAACTAACTCACCAGCAAATCCTTCTGCTCCAATTGTTCCTTTAGGTTCCCAACTGAGTACCAGTTTGTTGTGGCAAAAGTTCCCAATGAGCCTGGCACTTCCATAGCGAACTCTGCTTCTTCTAAGGCCTGACCATCATATAACACTATGTGTCTCTTGACAGTCAAACCCTCCCTTTGGTGAGTTTCTCTTTTCACAATAGCTCTCCTCTTTTTGTTGAAGAATATGTTAGAAGGGGATATCTCTTCCACCAAAATAGACGTAAGATCTTCTATAAACACTAATTCGACACTGGGGTTCCCTCTACTGTAATGTAAAGGTGTGATAGATTGAATAGGGTTGCATATCTCAGTGGTTGGTTGTTGCCCGGATGTGTGAGTAGTTGATTTGTCCAGTGTGGACAGTGGTTTTTCTTCCCCCTTTTTTATAAAGGCCTCAGCATGAAATTTAGTTCGATCATCTGGTGGATTTGTCAATGTAATGTCCCCTTCTGTGTCAAAACCTCAGTTTTTTCCAAATGTTCTTAAGCATCTTGTCCACCGTAGCTCCCTATTTCTAAACTCTGGGTCGCAATTTACTGTGTAGTTGGAGATGTCGGGGTTTCTCCCTGAAATACGTTAGGAAGGCTATTTCTTCGGTGCCTTTGAAAATTATAGAATTTGGATAATTTGTCAGGAGCCAGAGTTTGGACTCGACTAAAAACTTCCTGATAAGATCTCGCTCCTCGAAATATCTCATCCTGTGGGGAATCTTCATGCTTGTATATTTTTAAATTGGAAAGAGCCATGTGATTTCCCACGATCTTTTGAGGATCGTGTTTCTTGAATTCAATATTGACAAGCTTGATGTCTTCCAGGGCCGCAGCCTCTACTTTTGAGTGACCGAAATATAACAGTGTGAACATACCAATCTGCAAAGGAAAGGAGGGCCATACCTTTTTTTGCAATGCCTTTAGCTCTTTACTAATAGGAAAGGATAGGAAAAAACTTTAGGTTTATAATTTTAAAAGTGCTCCAACATAGGCTCCATCTGGGGATTGCGTATTTCTGTGAGGCATGGAAGAACTGTAGACTAAGTGCCTTTATTGGGTTAATGGAGTCATCATTGGTTTTCTGGGAAACACCTTTGAAAAAACAAACAGAAGGATATTATACTTTGGCCTTATCTCATAAAACTTTCAAAAACTTGATCGTTCACCAATCTTGAGCTTAGGCTGTTTATAGATTTATTTTTCCTGAAACTGATTTCGGGTCTATTTAAGATAATCAAGACAACTTTAATCGATTTATCAGACTTTGGTCGATTTTTTTCGCATCAAGGCAAAGTAAATTTTAGCGAATTTAATTAGGGGATACCTTGTCATCTTAGAGTGTAAATATTTGTCTAAAAGAGAACTAGCTACCAGAGTGCATTATATACATGTATAACAACCTTACAGATATCATAGACATTGCTTCATTGCCAATGAGCCTGTTCAGTACCCCGGTGAAGTTATCTACATTTCCCATTGAATTTCCTTTCACCACTTCAATTTGCACTTTTCTAAGATGAGGGAAATCATTTAAATGAATTTCCTTTCATCATCTCTTTTGGACAAAATGGGGGCAATCAAATTTCGAATTTCCTTTCACCATTTGTCTTCGACTAGATGGGGGCAATCAGATTATGAATTTCCTTTCACCATCCGTCTTATTTTTTTAATATTTTCGAAGTGGCGGCAATCAATTTGTATATATCATACACAGGATGATATCTGTTTATAATTTAGTAGTGAAGGTATGTCAACTCACTTTGATTTACTCTGGGGTAATCCTCCCCTGACCTTCGAAACACCTTTGCCTACAAGGAAGTTATCACGAGGAGCTTTTAATTTCCAGGGACTTTCCTTGAGTGAAACGAATCAATTTAAAATCTGATAGAATGGCTAAAGTAGTCAAGATTAGCCTATACACACTTTCTCTCAGTTACAATCAGAGGAATCATAAAAATTTCACCTACTCGTGTTTTGAAGGTCTAGTTTTTTAGGCTTCCTGAGTCAAGGCGAACTTTGTATTTCTATGGGGATTTAAAATCAGGATGTGCAAATTGAGATAGAATAAAAGATTTCAGACATGATGGATGGGAACGGACCTAAAATTTAAAAGTTTGGAAAGGGATCTTATTCCTACTCAAACCTACTTCCTAATTTGCGAGCTTCTTTTATTCTTATTTTCTTTTCCTTTTTACCTTCGTATTATTTTCATTTGATTCAAAGACTTAGAGTTTTGGATTTTTCCAATTTTGATCAAGTGACCAATTTTTACATGAGTACAACCTTATTTGGAATTTACAAGAATTCTTTTAGCATCTTGGTTTGAACCACAATGATCATAGAATTTCATACCTTGGATTTCATTTATATTTTCAAGCAAAACCATTGTTAATTTATTACCTGTTTCGTGAGAAAAATAGTTGTTTTGAAAAACGATTGTCGGTCTTGGATCACCTTTATCCCTCAACTATCGATAATTGTTCTATCTGAAAATAAAAATGAGAAATGTCAGAACCCTTGCAGAATAGGAAAGGTATGTGTTATTTGTTTTTATATTTATGTTTTTATGAAATCAACAAAATTGGTCTTATCTATAGAGAAAGTAAAAACTTACCAAAAAAGCGAAAAACTGTAAATCAAAATAAGAAAATAAAACTGGTATATATAATGGTGATTTGGGATCTGATTATTACATGAAGTGATTCAAGTAGCACCCATTGATAGGGGCGTTATGGATTTTCCCATCGAGGTTTTCTAATAAGAATGAATTATTTCCCTCATAAGCTATGACCCTGAAAGGTCCACACCATATGTGATCAAACTTGCCATGTTTTCCAGCATCCTCTTTCCTAGCATCCCATTTCAAAACTAGGTCTTCAGGAAGGAATTCCCTATATTTGGATTTTTTATCAAACATGGATTTCATATTATCTTGATATCTTTGGAGTTTCTCATCTACCTCAACCCTATTTTGCTGGACTTCAACTAGCTGGTTTATTCTTTTGGTAACACTGTTCTACTCTTCCTTCATGTCTTGCCAAAGCTTCATCACGGGCAGAGCGAGATTTACGGGGAGGACCATGTCAGTACCGTACACCATTTGAAAAGGAGACATTCCGATTGATTTCTTAGTGCCGATGTGATTTTCCCAGAAAGCGTATTTCAAATGAATATGCCAGGCTTTCTTGTTTTCAGTCAATACCTTTTTTATTATAGTGATTAAGCTCTTATTCTATGACTTGGCTAATCCATTTCCCTGAGGATAGTAGGTTGTGGAATTCCCTAGTACGATGTTGTACTTTTTACAAAAATTAGCCATCTCCATGGATTTGAAATCTTGGGCATTATCCATGACTATCTTTCGGGGACAACCGAATCTTGATAAAATGTTGTCTTCTAATAAATTGATCACCACTGAACCTGTAGCATTTCATGTCGAAATGGCCTCTACCCATTTAGTGAAATAGTCTATGGAAGTTAGAATCTATTTATGTTGTGCACTAGAGTGTGGATGGATTTTTCCAATGAAATCCAAACCCTATTGTTGAAACAGAGATTTTCTCTTGACTGGGGTCAAGGGTAGTGCGGGAAGCTTTTGTTTACCTAAGAATAATTGACAAGAATCATAGGCTATGACTTTAGTATTCACGTCTGTAAATAAATTTGGCCAATATTATCCATCTCTTACTATTTTATAGGTCGTCTCCCTCAAGGTGTGGTGTCCTCCACACACCCCTTAATGAAACTCATTTATAACATTCTTTGTTTCAGATTCTATCAGGCACCTTAGTAAAAATCCCAATGGATCTTTCCAATACAGTTGACTGTCAACAATGCAATATTTTACCGCGTTTAGCTTCAATGTTCTCACCTTAGAAGTTGTCATATCACTTGGGCACTGGAGATTCAGGAGATATGAAACTATGTCGCTATACCAAGAAGAGGAAGAAAATTTTTCTTGGATTTGAGTTGTAGGTGTCTGATCATCAAATTCTTCTATGTCTGGGAGTTCTTCATAAGCCTATAGATGATTTATTCCGAGTGCTCTTAAATTTGATTCGGCTAACAGCTTCACCAGCCCTTAACCTTTGACGAGTTTAGTTGGTTTTACCTCAAGATCGAATTCCTGAATCTTGTCTAGCCATCGGCCCCTTCTTCTGTCACTATCAGGTTGAACCAATATGTCCTTAAAAAAGCTAGTTGGTACGTAGGCAATTATTTTGGAATGTAGAACAGAAGTCCTAAATGATTTGAGGGCCTTCACCATAGCGTATGACTGCTTTTCCAGTATATCATTTTTCAACTCGGTCTCTATGAGGCTTTTACTAAAAAATGCTATCAGTTGTTTGAAACCTTCGTCGTTCTTCTATAAGAGCACGGCTGCGATAGTATGCTCAGATGCGAATGAAAAGAATAAGAACTCTTTCATGTAGTCTGGGTTGGCCAACATCGGTGCTTCTCCTATTACCTTCTTGATGCATTTGAAAGATGCTTTAGCTTTGGTTGTCCATTTGACCTCGCTGTCCTTTTTCAGCATATCTGTAATCAATTTAACAATCTCACCGAAATTTGGAATGAATCTCCTTAAAAAAATTATTTTTCCTAAAAAAGACTGAATTTCCTTTATGTTTCTAGGAATATTTATTGTATCTATAGATTCAACCCTTTTTGGATCGATTTTGATTCCTTCCCTAGATATTATATGGCCTAAGAGTTTGCCTTCTTGCATTGCAAAATGGGATTTATTAGGGTTGAGTGACAAACCAAATTTTCTGCACTTCTCGAATGTTTGTTTGAGGTGTACCAAATGCTCTACATTTGAGTTAGAAAAAACAGTTAAACCATCGAGATAGATAATGAAAAACTTATCTCTCTCACCGACAAAGGCTATGTCCATTGCTTGTTGAAAGGTAGCCCCTGCGTTCATCAGACCGAATGGCATTTTGTTGTACATAAAAGTACCCCATGGAGTGGTAAACGCAGTTTTCTCTTTGTCATATTCATGGACCGCAATTTGATTGTAACATGAAAAGACATCAATCATAGACACTCGGTTAGCCCCAACCACTTTTTACAGAACGTGATTCCTTTTAGGGAGCAGATAGTTGTCTTTAAGGGATGATCTGTTTAGGTTCCTGAAATCCACGCAGAGTTTTATTTCACAGTTATTTTTCCTGACTAGAACTAAGTTATCCACCCACTCGGAATACCTGAGTGGAACAATAATATTAGCATCAAGGATCTTTTTTACCTCTTTTTCTATCACAGGCAGGAGTATAGAATTTATCTATCTGAGTTTTTGCCTGAAAGGTTTGATGCCCGGTTTCAAAGGGATTTTATGCTCGATGACAGTGGTATCATAAGTTCTTAGCTCATCGTAAGACCAAGCAAAGACATCTTTATATTGTTTGAGTAACTCACCATATTTACTTTTTATTTCTGGTGGAAGGTATTTAGAAATTTTAACCAATTTAGGGTTTTCCTTAGTGCCTATGTCACAATCTTCAACCTCTTCGGGTTGAGGTTGCAAGTTAGAATTTAGGAGTATATCGTCCTTATCAAATAATATCTCTAACGAAATTAGATCCTTAGGAATCTGATTGTTTTTTAACACCAACATGTGGTGGTTAGCGATATTATTCTGGAACTTCTGAGGATCTTTGCCTTCCTACATAATCCAAATAGGGTCATTTTTATTTTCCTGGTCGATGTGTGTTTCAGAAAATTCATCCACCATTTCTAGAAACTGCTTGATCTGCTTATCGTCTTCAAAAACCTTCCAGTGTTAAAAATTATTTGGTATTGAAGGCCTGTGCCTAATTTCTATGTGATACTTTAGCTTTAAGATTGTAGGTGGCATAAAAGTAGTAGCCACTTTTGCTAGGGAGTCAGCTTGTTGATTTTCTTCCCTGGCAATATGATGAATATTGAACGATGAGAAAATAAATTCGATCAAATCCCAAGAGAAGTTCATGTATAACCTTAGCCATGGATGTTTGGCTTGATATTGTTGCCTTATCTATTTTACGATTAATTCATCATC
Source organism: Picea sitchensis (assembly GCA_010110895.2). NCBI lineage: Eukaryota > Viridiplantae > Streptophyta > Pinopsida > Pinales > Pinaceae > Picea > Picea sitchensis. The sequence continues at coordinate 54,592 of SNQJ01S0005983.1, forward strand.
ATTGTAAACTATTAGATTCTCTATTTTCAGCTTCTGGGCAGCCTCCAATCCTAATATCAGAGCCTCATATTCTCATACATTATTGGTATAGTCAATGTCCCAGTATAACCTATATGAGAAAGGAATAATCAATTCATCTCTGGGTGCCACAAACAACACCCCAACTCCAACTCCTTCCCAAGACAAAGCACCGTCAAAAAACATTTTCTAAACTCCTATAATATTTACATTTTTGTTTGTTTTTTCGATTTTTTTGTTTTCTTATTCTGTATCATTTTATTTTGTACATTCATCAAAACCATCATCGACTGATAATATAGAGTTTCCTAGATCTTGATCTGCGACATAAACTGAATAATTATTTGGGTTTTGTGGGTCACTTACGGTATATGCCAATCTTGTCTCTTTGTATAGACAAGTGAACTATCCACCAAAAATTGGGATCGTAGCATACATCATGTCCAATTGAAGCGATCCTCCAAGTTTAGCACTCCAAGACCTGGATAACAACATGTCATACTTCGCAGGAACATCAGCAATGACTACATCCATGAGAATACTCTTCACAGGGATTTGTGCAAGATTAACCACCAAATATTTTATCATACCAAGACACTTAACTTTTCTTGAATCAAAAGAATACAGATCTCGGTATGGTCTGGTAACCTCGAGACCTATTTTTTCCATAATAACTTTAGGCATTAAGTTGTGGGAGGCTCCAGAATCCAACATACAGTTATGGAGTAGGTGATCATGCACAGTCAGTGTAATATAAAAAGGAGCAACAGGGTCTTTAGCATTTTCAATATGCGAACCAAACATTATAGTGGGTCTATCATGTTCTAAATTAATAGTATTTGCATGACTTTTGGCATCTGAGAAATTTATCATCTTGGAAATTTGTTTTCTATACATCAGATTTTTCACCAGTTCAACCAGAGGTACCAGAGTTTTAATTTTATTAATTTCGCTTTCCATATTGAAACTTTCGATTGTCTTTTTGGCTTCTCTGGATGGGATCTTTGTTTCTCTTTTTTCTGGTCTATTAGTTTGCGTTTCTTTTGTTTTGGATGTCTTTGTTTAACATCTTGCGTTTCAATTGTTTTTGTTTTGGCCGTCATCTTTTCAGTGTATGGTTGAGAGGCCTCATTCTTTTTACTTCTCGACAAAATTTTCTTCGGTGGATCAGTTGTAGAATTTTTATCTCTAGGCCTTAAATTATATTTTTGTTGAAGCTCGTCCATTGTAGAGTTGGTGATTCCTTGATAATCAGACTCTCCCATATTATTTATACTTTCCTCCTTTCCAAACCGTGGTTCTTGATCTAAAGACCTTTCTTAATCCTATCTGGTTAGGTGAGGTTCTTGATCGTTATCACTGAGGTTGTCAATATCTTCATCTAGCCCCTCAAAGTCTTGTACATCATCACTTTGCATAAATTTTTATGTTTTAAAATAATCTTTGATTTTATGATCCTCATTTTTTACTGGTCTCTGTTAGATCTGGGGATTGGGATTCATTTTGAAATCTCTCCTAGCAAAAGGATCAGGTTTAGCCTGGTCTAATTCCATTCTGGAGATTTTGTTTGATAACTTTTTAATTATCTTAGCCATGTCATCCATTTTGTCCTCCGCGAACCTCCCAGATCCGGAAGTTCCAGCTTGTTCCCTAAAGCGTTTGGTTTCTTTGGTTCTTGTTTCGACCTTCTCTTTTAGTTTACTCGATGCCATCATGTTCGGCTCAATTTTGATGGCATCATCTTGCATTCTTGTGAGGTCAACAGATCTCCTTTCCCTCAAAAGTAGGGCAAAGTCAGGCTCGAAAGCCCCTGCGAAAGTCACCTTAGCTGTGGTTTGTGAGGGTTTGACTTATGTTGGGATCTTATGATAGAGTTTATTAAACCTCTGGGTGAATTCTAGAACTGACTCAGAAGTCTTTTTCCTCAGAGTCCCAAACTCCGTCAAATAATACAAGTGATCTTTCTTTTCTCTCCATTGCCTTAAAAAGGCGTTTTCTAGCTCGTCATAAGATGCTATAGAACCTACATGAAGCCCTCAAAACCAGATTCTTACTTGACCTTCAAAATTTTGCACCAGAATTCTTGAGTAAACATCCTCATGCTCAATGCCGAGGATATTAGTGAATTGGTCAAAAAAATTTAAGTGCTCTCTAGCAGTTAAATCTCCCTCTCCGTAAATTTCGGTAAGTTCTTCATATAATTTTCTGGTAAATCATGAAGGACAGGGGGAAGGACTAAAGGACCATATCTGGCCACCACTTTGGAAAAAATCCTAGGGGGCGGAGGTGGTGGTCGTTGACCGCCTCATCCTCCAGCACCGCCTCCGGGCCACCTCCTCCAGCAGCAGCCATTTGATGTCGAGGGGATGAACTTTGGGAGTTAAAGAGAGGGTTTTCATAAACTGCTAGGGACCCTTCTACTACCTCAGGATGAGGTGAAGGAGGTTTTGGAAATTGACCGTTAGGAGAGATAAAATCTGAAAAGGGGGGAAAAGGGAAATGAGGACTCGGTTCTTCGGATTTATAGGAGAACCAACAGGAGTTGAATCAGGGTAAGAGATATAGTCCTCAGATTTTCGGGGAACTAAAACCTTTACTTCGGGGACCAGTGGAATATCAATAAAAGCATGTATCGAAAGGGGTCGTTTACCTTTACTAGTAAAGGGGGAAGTTGAATCAGGCTCGGCTTTAATCTCAGGTAAAACCATCTTTGGGTTTATGGTTTCAGTTGCAAGCTTCTCAATTGATGTATCTCCGAAGTGGCTTTGTGTGTGACCTTCTTGTGAGGTTGACTATTCAAGTGGAACCTTAGAATTAGTTTGCACAGTTTTGGGTTGGTAAACCTTAATTGTGGATGCARCAGTYTGCTTGAGGTATCCCCTTAGTTTTAATAGATTTTCAAGATTGGATACAGGCGTAGTCTGTTGATCCTTTGGGTTCTTCCTGGTATCTTTCTACCGAATGTCAGTTTATCTATAATGGAGTCTCCAATTGAAAGATAAAATTTATCCTTATAAATGTATTCAATCTTTGTTCACTATCAAAGAGAGAAACTTACCATGTCGTTCTCCCAGGGAAAAATAACCTTGTTTCTCCATCCCCGGCAACGGCACCAAAAAGATGTTTTTCATGAGATTAAACCTAAGGCTTAAAGAATAATGTTAGGCATCAGAAATATAAAGGGATTTTTTTTAAGGTGCTTTTTCTTCCGTTAGTTATATAAGAATTAATCCTCAAATGAAAATAATGACAGAACATGACAGAGGCCGTAATTTGTTGTCCGAGTCGATTTATAAAATCAAGTGATATGAGGGAAACTTACAAAACTGTTAGACAAAGTGAGGCATCAATGCAATATGAATCTTACCTTGTTCACAGTAGAAGAAATAAAAGAATGTGCCCTTGTAAGGATATGAGATACAGTAATCCAAGTAGCTCATAGGTCTTGTATTTACTTATAGCAAATACAGAGGAAAAAATGTTTGCTTAACAAACAACTGATAAAATGTGACTACAGTAGTAGTAGTACTAAATTGAAATCACTCACTTATCAAGGAATAACATAAGGGAAACAAGAAATATGGAATACAAGAAGAGAACATAACTCAAACTGCACAAAAATTGGAATCCCTATCTGCACTTGTATTAATTCTCACAAAAGGAGAGTTTTTCCTTATTCTATCCAGTAAGAAGCAGTCTGTGTTAAGTCTTCAGACTATGTATTTATACAAAAATGTTCTCAACCCTAAATAGTTGGAATTCTCATAATTTCAAAAACAGTAAATATTACAATGTGTAGAATTGGAAGAGTTTCATTCGCATCTTCTCTGTCCCTTCGCCTGTTGGCAGAGATGTTTATTTTTCTTATCCTCCAGCTCAGAAATAGTTGGCCTTTAATCATGGCCTGTATACATGATATGCACATGTTGTCTCATTCGTTTCCAGACCTTTTGGCTTTCCCTTGCTCGACACACTGAACACATATGCCTACGAATTGCACCACCAACCTGGAAGGCTCTATTGTGTCATTCGCCTCAAAAGTATATAACTTCTTTTCTATGTGAGGCAATCTATCTTCCATTGTCCTAAATTCTAACGATATAGACTGTAGCCGCAGGCTAGGATTGACTATCCACTCATTAATCTAGATAATATCAATTTGTTTCAATTGCAGGATTGTGGCCTAGGCTTCTTCCATGCTCATCTTGGAAGTAAGTTGATGTTTTGCAATGTCAATTTTCCCCAGGGCTTTAGAGATACTGTCTATTTCAATGTCCAATGATTCTTTGTCGAGTGAGGAACAAGATTCTTCAAAATCTTTCTTCACTTCCTTGGCTAATATCTTACTTAAAACTATATTAGCCTCCCAGGTTTTAAGTATTATATCACCTCGAGTTTGTTCTGAAGGGACAATCTAATGACAATGGCTACTTCCTCCTTTGTTGAAGATAAAACGACCTCTTGGAATGTCACTCTAGCTGCAGTGGCCTCTCTCTCCTTTATGCAAATATTATTTAAAGAATGGTCTGCCAACCGGTGATAATTTTGAATAGCTTCTAGTTTGATAAAAAGGTTTTGTTGGGTTGATTCCAGCTTCTCCTACACCTCCAAGGCCTCGGCTTGGAAAACCACCACATTCACTATTGTATTCTCAATCGAGTTTATTTTATCTTGGAGTTGTTTTACCAATTCTTCCCCGTTGAATGGCCACTTCCCTATTTGCATGTGAATTCTTATGCATTTCATCAAGAATGATTTTAAGTTACTGAATTTCCTGCCTGTCGCGGGCTCTGATCTGCTCAAAACCTTTATTCATCTCACTTCTGACACTATGTTCTACATTCTTTACTTGGTTTTGCAACTGGCTCGCCAGTAGATCCTTCTGCTTCAATTGTTCCTTTAGGTTCCCAACTAAGTACAGGTTTGTTGTGGAAAAAACTCCCAATGAGCCTACCACTTCCATAGAGAACTTTGCTTCTTCTAAGGCATGACCGTCATATAACACTCTGTGTCTCTTGACAGTCGCACCCTCCCTTTGGTGAGTTTATCTTTTCACAACAACTCTCCTCTTTTTGCTGAAGAATATGTCGGAAGGGGGTATCTCTTCCACCGAAATAGGCATAAGATCTTCTATAAACACTACTTCGGCACTCGGGTTCCCTCTACTGTACTGTAAAGGTGTGACATATTGAATAGGGTTGCCTATATTAGTGGATGGTTGATGCCCGGCTGTGTGAGTAGTTGATTTGTTCGATGTGGACAATGGTTTTTCTTCCCCCTTTTTTATCAAGGCCTCGGCCTGAACTTTAGTTCGATCATCTGGTAGATTTGTCAATGTAGTGTCCCCCTTCTGTGCCAAAACCTCAGTTTTTTCCAAATGTTCTTAAGCATCTTGTCCACCAGAGCTCCTTGTTTCTAAACTCTGGGTCGCAGTTTCTTGTGTAGCTGGAGATGTCGGGGTTTCTCCCTGTAAGACTTTAGGAAGGTTATTTCTTCGATGCCTTTGAAAATTAAAGAATTCGGCTAATTTTTTAGGAGCCATAGTTTGGACTCGGCTCAAAACTTCATGATAAGATCTCGCTCCTCGGAATATCTCATTCTATGGGGAATATTCATGCTCGTATCTTTTTAAATTGGAAAGATCCATGTGGTTTCCCACTATCTTCTGAGGATCATGTTTCTTGAATTCAATATTGACAAGCTTGATGTCTTCCAGGGCCGCGGCCTCTACTTTTGAGTGACCAAAATCTAACAATGTGAACATACCAATCTGCAAAGGAAAGGTGGGCCATACCTTTTTCTACAATGCCTTTAGCTCTTTACCGATTCCGCCCAGCACAGTTTGATGCGCTACCTCTCTGCACACTAATCGATCTGGTAGAAACTTGGGTAAGCATGCGGAGGGACGGAACATCCAAAAACCCTGATATAAGAGAACTGGTCTTCAATGTACCAATCTGCTATTTTTCCCAAGTTGGTCACTATCTTGTCAGAAATCCTGGGAGGTGGGCACCCATATATAGAAATATGCATTGGAACCACCATGTAGTTACAGATTTCGTAGAAGAAATATTTTTCTTTATCCTCCCACAGCTTGGAGTGATAGAAGTGTATTGGTTCAACATTGGTCGGAGTCCAGCTCCATCCCATCAAAGGAAATGGCGTCATGAAACAGACGACATCCATAATATAAGAAGACATGTAAAATGGGGCAGGTTGCACTTTGGCTTTCAATGACCGATATTATGTGATTTCCCTGACCAAGTTGTCTGTTAATATTTTGGCCCAATAAAAGGAATACCTATCTACTACCATGTGCATGATTGGCACCCATGGTAATAAGAAATGAGCACAGTTTTCTTTCCCAAAAATTTGACATAGCATCATGGCTATATACATCATGTGAGACTCTAATGAGGCAACAACATACATGCCATGGGTGTCTGCTCTAAATTTCTCAGGACGTGAACACAAGTCCTTGATCAAGTTGGGTAGGTTCCTTCCATATTGCGTGCATTCTTTTTTGTCGAAGTCCATTAAGAAAGTGGAATTATAAATTTAATTGGGAAGACCCAACTGCAACCCTTTGTGAATTGCAGATACTCTTGGTCGAGAGGTCCACATTCTCCAGTGCCCAACCAATCATATCATTATAAGGCATGAGGCTAGGCCGTGTTGTTATTTTATGTAGATCTTATTGAGCAACATATTTGTATCTCTTAGCCTAGGTTTCAGTCGCCTCGTCGCCTAAATCATCTGGGCAGTTGATCAATTCATATTGTAGAATATTGAATACTTGTGTCCAGGTTTTCATAGAATTTATGGTCTTGGGAGACATGTCTGAGAATAAGTTTGTGTTTGGATTTGAGCTTTCACCTGATGCTTTAGCTATTTTACGAGGAGCCATGGTATCATAAGCTCAGATCTCTGTTACCTGTCACAAGAAATGCGCAAACTTCTTATCTTGAAAACTTGTTGTCTTGCAGAATGAAAATCAAACTTCAATATATTTTTCCCCTTGATTGTATCGATTTTATGAATACCTTTACTGATGAAGTATTCACTTTATTTAATGAAAAAAGATTTAGACGGTGATCCAGGATCTTATTTGAAATGATGGTCGTAGATTGATTATTAATTTCTGGTGGTTCGGGATTAGAAGTTTTGACAAACAACATTTGAATTTACCCGAGTTATGATTCAGCGAAAAATTTATCACGAGATAATCCTCATTAATGCATTAGTTAATCGCATTTATCGTTAAGTATTTTTCGAGGATTCATACCTCGGGATATCCTATAATAGTTCAAGCTATGATTTCCGAAACGTGAAATTGCAAAGTGATTGATTAGTTTTAATCATGTTTAACCTGTTAAATAATCGTGTTTAACCTCAAGTATTTTGGGGTTTCAGACCTCGGGATATTGATAGTCACTCAAGGCAGGATCCTCGAAATGTGAAATCTCACATGGATTAATTATTTGATAATAGTTAATTAACCCTGCTTAACGCTTAATACATTTTGGGAGTTCGGGCTTCATGAATTAGGGACATGATATATGGTGAATGCCCGAAATCTGAAATCGCGAAACTATTTTTTGATTTTTCTAATTGGGTTTTAGTTTCTTTTTAGGTATTTATCACTTCATGTATTTGGTTAATTAACTTCATTTAAAGATATGATAGGTCACTTTCCAGAAAGATGTGTCAGATATCAGGGGGTATACGTGTCTAGTGACTAGGATCTGTTGGATGCTTTTCTCATATCGGGGTTTTGAAGGAGCGACATGTTAACACACCCGAAGCGCGAAACTCCGAAATCCGAAGCTCCAAAGCCAATCTCTAGAGGTTTTGACCCTTTTAACATTTAGGTGGCTCCAAACATTCGAGGAAAAAGGTGAAACGTTCGATCGATGGGAGAAATCAATTGATAGCGGACCTTGTGCGTGCCTTAAATCTTAAAAGAGGAAAGATTTATCTTTTGGAAATCAGCTTCTAAGTTAAGTGAAAGGATAGGGAAAAGCTTTAGGTTTATTATTTTAAAAGTGTTCCAACACCCTGAATGTCAAGAAATCTTTCAACACTTGAAGAATATATTGACAAGTGCACCAATATTGAATATTGTTGATCCAGAAGAGAATTTCATTATGTGCACTGATGCATGCAAGGAAGGGCTTGGTGGATTCCTTACACAAAAAATCCATGTGGTATGTTATGAGTCAAGGAAGTTGAAATAACATGAGAGGAACTATGTCATATATGACTTAGAGTTGGAAGCCATAATTCATGCCTTAAATTTGGCTTATGTATATCTTCTCACTAAATATCCCTATGTCTCAACTCCGTTTAGCACTTTAGAGAATCTAAAACAGAGGTCATATGCCCAAGATATGCCATTCTTTCTCCCACATTTTTCTGCCCCATACCTAGCCATTTTTCATTTTTCATTTTTCAGTTTCCTTATTCTCCACTCTCCATACTTAGTCATTTTTTTATCATTTTCCTTCCTCTTTTCTTGCTCCATACTTCATTCTTCTCTTTCCCTTCTTCACTACTCTCTACACTTCCATACTTAGTCATTTTCATTACTACCCATACTACTCTATACTATTCCCCATACTCCATACTTAGGAATTTTTCCAATCTTCCACACCATTTCCATACTTAGGAATTTTTCCAATCTTCCACACCATTTCCATACTTATCCCATTCTATTTTCATTATCCACTTAGTTGATTTTCATAATACCCACCACTTAGTCATTTCCATAATTTCTATGTTCATTTTCATGATTCATTTCCACGTTCATTTTCATAATTCATTTACATTTTCCATTTCCACTTATTCATTTTCATTATTATTTTCATAATTCATTTCCATTTTAATACTTACGTGATTTACCTCCCCAACACTTAGTCATTTTTTATGACTTACCATGTTTTACTCTCTTTGACAATAAGTCTTCCATGGTAGATGCATTCATTTACATTTCCAATTTCCACTTATTCATTTTCATTATTATTTTCATAATTATTTTCCATTTTCCATTTTCATACTTCTGTGATTTACCTCCCCAACACTTAGTCACTTTTCATGAATTACCATGTTTTACTCTTTTTTACAATAAGTCTTCCATTGTGAATGTGGGACAACCTTCCTCTTCATTTACCAACCTTCAACCAAACCTTCCTTTTTATTTTTTAGTATTATTCCATTAAAATACTATTTCCTATCCTAAGTTTACTTCTTGTTATTTTGGACACACCTCCCAATGACACATGGCATTGAAGATCTATTCTAGGTGGACATGTGGAAATGAAGTGGACCTACCCCCGAGTGACACATGGATGGACAGAGATGATTAGACAATGACTCGGCATGATGACCAGGTGATGATGTGGTGGTCAAAAGATACTTTGTGCACAAGCTATGTGGAATTTTATGTATCTCTCTACTTCATTTACAAATAACATGGAGATGAAATTTCTTTATAAATATGACATGAGAACCCTCCCACAATGCATGTGGGATTAATAAATTCAAATTTGCAAATCAAAGGCCCAGATTTCATGAGGACAAATCAGCAATGGTTGAGTCTCTGTCTTCCAAAGGTCATATATTTTGATCTCGATGTCCGATTTGAGAAAACGAGAGGTTGTTGGAAAGGTAAAGAGATGAAGAAAACATTGGAAGTGGTTTCAATGGCTAAAATAGTAGTTATTACTCCCTAAAAAATAAATTACATTTGAGACTTTTTTTGGGATTGGAAACAAGTTATTTTTGGAAAATCATTTATTTAAAGAAATTTATAAACTTCCAATGTGGGTCCCAGATGGTGGCATGAATATCAGAGTTCAATTTTACAAAAGGACACATAAAACCCTAACTGAAAAAGAAGTTTCAAGAAGATGAAAAGAAAACTATAAAAGAATATATAAGAGGCATTCAAAGGGTTCAAAATTTCCATCATAGTAAGTCAAGTAGTCACTTTGTTTTGCTCTCAACTGGCTTTCTTTATTGGTTAGTAGTCATTCTAACTTTCTTTTTTTTTAGAATTTGTGAAAAGAAAAGGCTGGCCTCTGACCGTCACCTTTTTTCTTCCAGGTTTCTCTTTCATTTCATGGTCCATGGGAGCCCAATCCCAGTCCTCTTTCAAGGGAAAATGCAATTTACTTTTCATGAACTCTCAGACATTATTTTTTTATTTTATAAGGACTCTATTATTTTTTAGGTTCTCAAAGAACCATTCAAGACATAACATTACTGGTCTCTCGGACTTTAATTTTAAGCATGAGATTTCAAATGTGTGTCTATCAAAATATTTATTGCATCTAATGAAATGATCATTTAGATTTATATGACATATGTGGTTCATACTTTCCTTTCCTTTGTTGAATATCGTGTCTTAATTTGATGAATGTTGTGGTGTAAATTGTTGAATTTTTGTAACTATGGTCGATCTTCATAATGTATATATTTTCACATATAAAAATTGTCCCTACAAAAGGTTAAAAGAAACAATTAAAAGATGAAAAATGTAAAGTCGGCCCCAGTGAAAATAAGAAGTCGGCCTCAAAGTACAGTGACAGATTAGTATAAATACAAGCATGTGATACTCATTTTTCACACACTTGTTTGTTGATCTTGATTGAGGAAAAACGCAGATCTGAGGCAGTTGCAGCTGGGCATTGTGAAGGTGATTTTAAGGGTTTGTCATGGATTGTCTTTCTTCTCTACAGCTCGCCCTAGTTATTTTGTGAAGGGATAAGGTTTTGGCATGACCTTGCTGGTATATTCTGTACTATCTTCTGATTTGGAAAGATTTTCTTCTAGAGAAAGGTTGTTGGGTTCTTCTCCCCTATTGGGGTTTTCCCAGGGTAAATGTGTCTTTACTTGTGCATGGTGTTTCTCTTTTCCGTTGCTATATGGTTGTATGTTTCATTGTATGGTTAATGTATGATAATAATGACATAAATTTGATTGAATATCATAAGAAAATTAATCATCATATTTGGATTTTGGAAAAACAACATGGTATCACAGTTATTAAAGATCCCCATGCAGTAGTTGGTAAATCTTGAAGGCAGCAGCCTAGTTGTAAGAGATCGCACTAACTTAGTGAGGGTTGCAGGAATAAATTAGGTTGTCCAAACCCTATATAAGGGTTGAGCCTTCCCTAGAATTGGCCACATCCCTGTAAGGGCCATAAGAGCCCTTAAAAGGCAACACTATTACAGCAATGTTGAAGGAGGGTGGAAGGTTTAAGGACTAACAACAATCCAAAACAAGCTAGTTACAGTTGTTCTGAGATGTTACAGGTCTAGTGGAGAAGGATTTTAGGTTGGTTGCATGAACTTAGGGGTGAAAATCCTCCAAGAACCCTATTCATGGCTTCATCTAGTCAATCCACAACCAAGAAAAAGGGTATGAACCCCATTGTAAGGAATTAAACAATTGGGAATGTTCGTGGAGAGGTTTGAACCCCATAAAAAGGATTCTAGCACCTTGTTTATAATATCATATTAAGCTCTCCTACAGGTTGACCGCAGCTTCCAACCCTAACTATACCAAGGGCTTGAAAAAGCTAAAAAGAGTCATGTTGTAGACAGATTTTTGAAGGAAGAAAAGATTTAGTCAAGGGCTAGATGACTCGTTATAGAAAATATTTTTTTGGTTCACCTGGAAGGAAGTCAATAGCATGAACATTCCCTGAGGAAGAAAGTAAGCAAATATACAAGAAGTTCCTAAGATAATTTTGTAAGGAAGTATGCAACTATGTGTTGTTTCTTGCAAGGCTATGGATGTTCGGTACACATCCATTGAACTGCATTAAATTGTACAACAATATTTGTGACAACAATATACCCATATTGGAACTTATGGAAATTTCTGACAATATTTATCTATGGAGGCACTAAAATGAATATGCCTTATCAATCATTGCATCCTATGATGATTGTAACCACAACAGTCACTAAGATACAGTGAAGTCATGAGTGTTGAGTTGCATTCATGATGATTATTGGAATATACATTGTTTCAACTAATTACATGCATGCACAATAATATGTGTCAAATTGCATATATAATTCTAGGATGTTTGCACACTATTATGCCATTCATGGATATAGTCATAGTTGTTGAGGATGTATACTTAATGCCAAAATAATCCCTCTTTTGATGGAAAGACACATTTAGATGTATGTATGAAAGTTACAGTTGTGAAGGATACTTCACCAATGTGTATACCTTTGATAGCAAGGAACCTTGGCATAAATTATATGAAAAAGGATATCACAGTGACCTCATCAAAGAAAGGACACCAGTTCAGATTATTTGGAAGGTTGCATCGGCATTGATTATAACCTCACTTATGCATCCTAGTCATAGAGTGTGCTTGGACAACAACTACAAGTATTTACACCCAGAAGAGATATTGTTGGGGCTACATTTGTGATAGTAGACCAAGCCAAGTAGTGATCCTTGGTTGTTTGATATTGATGATGCAGATATCAGTAAAAAAAGTGATAGCAAGCTCAATGGCAGGTAGCCACAAAAATCTACAGGAGGTTACTGGGAGTTTTTCACAAGCACATGACCACCTTTTCATGCTTAAAGACGAATATCAACATTACTATATCTGGATTTGTGCCAAGTTGATCAGTAGTTGGCATTGGTGTCCTTAGCCAGAAAGCAAGAAATACCATTGATCATAATGACATGAACAAGCAAGTGGTCTGAAGGAACTATCTTTAATAACCTTAGGTATGCATTTTTCTCATTATACTATTGGTTTGTATAAGGGATTGGATCTTGTGCACTTTGTAAGGAGGGTCATTATCCCTGGTATGGGAACCCTCTTAGTTTGCATAGGCTGTCAATATATATAAGTAATCTGAGATCTCAGCATATACTTGTTGTAATTGATGTAAGCTAGGTCATCTTCCCTGGTTTGGGAACCCAACAGCTTGTCTTGGTAAGTTGGACCATTATTGTTGGAACGAGAGTCCAACAAGTTCTCATTTGAGTTATTTATTATTTTTAGGTTTGGTTATTCTCCCAAATTTGGGAACCCATTAGATTTATTTTTATAGATGGGTTGTTTTCCTAGTTAAGGAGCCCAACAAGTTATTTTGGTAGTTGGGTCTTTTCTCCCT
>SNQJ01S0005983.1:67816-85765 GCA_010110895.2 Picea sitchensis
TTCTCTTTTCACAACAACTCTCCTCTTTTTGTTGAAGAAGATGTCGGAAGGGCGTATCTCTTCCACCAAAATAGGCGTAAGATATTCTATAAACACTATTGTGGCACTCGAGCTCCCTCTAATGTACTGTAAAGGTGTGACAGATTGAATAGGGTTGCCTATCTCAGTGGATGGTTGTTTCCCGGTTGTGTGAGTAGTTGATTTGTCTGGTGTGGAGAGTGGTTTTTCTTCCCCCTTTTTTATCAATGCCTCAGCCTGAACTTTAGTTCGATCATCTAGTGGATTTGTCAATGTAGTTTCCCCCTTCTGTGTCAATACCTTAGTTTTTTCCAAATGTTCTCAAGCATCTTGTCCACCGGAGCTCCATGTTTCTAAACTCTAGGTCACAGTTTCCTGTGTAGCTGGAGATGTCGGGGTTTCTCCTTGCAAAACTTTAGGAAAGTTATTTCTTCGGTGCCTTTGAAAATTATAGAATTCGGCTAATTTGTCAGGAGCCATAGTTTGGACTCAGCTCAAAACTTCCTAATAAGATCTTGCTCTTCGGAATATCTCATCCTGTGGGGAATCTTCATGCTCGTATCTTTTTAAATTGGAAAGAGCCATGTGATTTCCCACAATCTTTTGAGGATCATGTTTCTTGAATTCAATATTGACAAGCTTGATGTCTTCCAGGGCCGCGGCCTCTACTTTTGAGTGACCAAAATCTAACGGTGTGAACATACCAATCTGCAAAGGAAAGGTGGGCCATACATTTTTTTGCAATGCCTTTAGCTCTTTACTAATTCCGCCCAGCACAGTTTGATGCGCTACCTCTCTGCACACCAATCGATCTAGTATAAACTTGGGTAAATCATGTGGAGGGACGGAACAACCAAAAACCCTAATATAAGAGAATTGGTCTTCAATGTACCAATCTTCTATTTTTCCCAAGTTGGTCACTATCTTGTCGGAAATCCTGAGAGGTGGGCACCCATATATAGAAATATGCATTGGCACCACCACATAGTTACAGATTTTGTAGAATAAATCTTTTTCTTTATCCTCCCACAGATTGGAGTGATAGAAGTGTATTGGTTCAGCGCTGGTCAGAGTCCAGATCCATCCCATCAAAGGAAATGGCATCATGAAACAAACGACATCCATAATATAAGAAGACATGTAAAATGGGGCAGGTTTCCCTTAGGCTTTCAATGATCAATATTCTGTGATTTCCCTAACCAAGTTGTCTGATAATATTTTGGCCCAATCAAAAGAATACTTCTCTACTATCGTGTGCTTGATTGGCACCCATTGTAATAAGAAATAAGCACATCTTTCTTTCCCAAAAAGTAGACATAGCATCATGGCTAGATACATCATGTGAGACTCTAATGAGGCAACAACATACACGCCATGGGTGTCTGCTCTAAATTTATCAGGATGTGAACACCAATCCTTGATCAAGTTGGGTAGGTTCCTTCAATATTGCGTGCATTCTTTTTTGTCGAAGTCCATTAAGAAAGTGGCATTATAAATGTAATTGGGAACTGGGGATAATTTGTGCATCACCTGGAAATGTTATGGTCGGAAAGACCCAACTGCAACCCTTTGAGAATTGCAGATACTCCTGGTCAACAGGTCCACATTCTCCAGCGCCCAACCAATCATATCATTATAAGGCATGAGCCTAGGCCGCATTGCTATTTTATGCGGCTCTGATATAGAAACATATTTGTATCTCATAGCCTGGGTTTCAGTCGCCTCATCGCCTGAATCATCTGGGTAGTTGATCAATTTGTATTGTGTAATATTGAATACCTGTGTCCAGGTTTTCACAAAATGTATGGTTCTGGGCGACGTGTATGAGAAGACGTTTGTGTTTGGGTTTGAGCTTTCACCCGACGCTTTATAGTTTTTACGAGGAGCCATAGTATCACAAGCTCAGATCTCTGTTACTTGTCACAAGAAATGCACAAACTTCTTATCCTGAAAACTTGTTGTCTTGTGAAAACGCAAAAAGAAAATCAAACTTCAATATCTTTTTCCCCTTAATTATATCGATTTTATAAATGTGTTTACTGACAAAGTATTCACTTTCTTTAATGAAAAAGATTTAGGCAGTGGTCCATGATCTTATTTGAAATGATGGTCGTAGATCGATTATTAATGTCATTAATTTTTGGTGGTTCGCGATTAGAAGTTTTGACAAACAACATTTGAATTTACCCGAGTTATGATTCAGCGAAAAATTTATCACGAGATAATCCTCATTAATGCATTAGTTAATGGAATTTATCGTTAAGTATTTTTCGGGGTTTCGGACCTCGGGATATCCTATAATAGTTCAAGCTATGATTTCCAAAATGCGAAATCGTGAAGTGATTGATTAATTTTAATCACGTTTAAAACGTTAAATAATCGTGTTCAACCTCAAGTATTTAGGGGTTTCGGACCTCGGGCTATTGATAGTCGCTCGAGGCAGGATTAATTATTTACTAATCATTAATTAACCATGTTTAACGCTTAAGACATTTTGGGATTTCGTGCTTCGTGAATTAGGGACATGATATATGGCGAATGCCCGAAATCCGAAATCGCGAAACTATTTTTGATTTTTCTAATTGGGTTTTAGTTTCTTTTTAGGTATTTATCATTTCTTGTATGTGGTTAATTAACTTCATTTAAATATCTGACAGGTCACTTTC
This sequence comes from Picea sitchensis, assembly GCA_010110895.2. Classification (NCBI taxonomy): domain Eukaryota; kingdom Viridiplantae; phylum Streptophyta; class Pinopsida; order Pinales; family Pinaceae; genus Picea; species Picea sitchensis. Next base: position 70,501 of record SNQJ01S0005983.1, read on the forward strand.
TGAAAAGATGCATCAAAGATCAGGGGGTATATGTGTGTGGTGACTAGGATCTATCAGACGCTTTTCATGTATCGAGGGTTTGAAGGAGCAACATGTTAACACACCTGAAGCGCGAAACTCTGAAATCCGAAGCTCTGAAGCCAGTCTCTAGAGGTTTTGACCCTTTTAACATTCAGGTGGCTCCAAACATTCGAGTAAAAGGGGAAACGTTCGATCGATGGGAGAAATCAATCGACGACAGACCTTGTGCATGCCTTAAGGCTTAAAAGCAGAAAGATTTATCTTTTGGAAATCGGCTTCTAAGTTAAAATGAAAGGATAGGAAAAATATTTAGGTTCGTAATTTTAAAAGTGTTCCAACACTTCCATCATAGTACTTGTACCTGGAAGTATTTGGAGTTGGTTTCAACTAGTAATCTAGGTAAATTGAGCTCAAGAGGTGGGTTGTCGGGTCCATGGACTATTGAAGAAATTGTTTGTTAGGCCAGTGAGCATTCTCTACAGGTGAGAGAAATTCTGGGAATTTGTTGGCCCTTGGTTATGTGTTAAGGAAGAAATAAAAGATTAAGGAAGAAAGACAAACCATGAAGTGTGCGGAAGGCACACAAACCGAGGAAGGGTTGAAGTGGTTAAAGAAGCATAAAATAAGAAACGAGGTAAAGGAAAAGCAAGTCGTTGAAAGAGAATATCAAGGAAGACAAATCAGCAAAGAAGATGGATCGTGGACAACTCAGCAAGAGGAAGAAGACACCAATGGGTACTTTGGAGCACCTCACGGAGAAGAAGGAAGGACAGGTTGGCGAAGCCCTTAAAATGCAGGTCATTTTGGAATCCAGGGTTTTGGCACCTAGGGTTTTATCACCTAGGGTTTTGACACCTAGGCTTCAGTCTAAGGTTGTCTAAGAGTCATGAAATGTATAAATAAAGGTCTAGAAGAGTTTAGAGGTGTGTGGTTGTTGTTACTATTATTATTGGTGAGAGAAATATTGAGATAGAAGTGTTGTGGTTGTAAGGCATTCTTGTATTCTGGATCTTCGGCTGGGTGTGAAGATCAACCCTGTAGCTGGGTGAGCAGGGAGGGGAGAAAGAGAGGAAGAGAGAGAAAGGATCTGCAACTACTGTACAGATAGAACTGTATGTTTTCATCTAATATATCAAGAAATGTAGTTCTGTGGACATAGCCCTAGGGAGAGGGTGAACCACGTAAATCTTGTTGTTCTTTGTGGTTGATGCTGTGTTATTTTCTATCTGTTACACTTTTATTGCATGGATGTTTTCCCTATTAAAGATAGAAGGTATAAGCTAACTTTGCGAAGCTAAGTATAAGATTGTTAAAGAATCTCTAGGATATATTGCAGTGTTGTATTCTTGAATTATTTTGCATTTCCTCTGGTTGTAGACAGTTGTGTCCTGCAACCCCCCCATTGCTACTTCGGGTGAGACTTCATTTGCTTCGCAGGTGTTGCCAAAGGGGCCAGTAGTTAGGGTTTGTTGGTGCATTATTTGATTTGAACCTTGGGTCTGCCTCTGTGCGAACAAATGGTTCTGTTTCCGGGACTGGGATCTTCTTGAGGGAATGTCAAGGTGGTTTCCATCGTAGACAGAGATTCAGAAGTTGATAGAATAACAAGAAAGGGACTTAGTTGAAGCTCAGAACAAGAACCCTAGTATTAGTAACGAAGATTGGTTGGGGAGATACATCTTTACTGACATACATGAGATTTTCTTTGTTGAAGTTCATAAGGAGTTATACAAGTGGCTAGCCAGATTAGCAGACACTCAGTTTGAGATCATACCTAGACCACCTGTGGTTTGGACAGCGGTGATGGTCAAGAGAGTCGATAACGATGTGTCTAGAGTAGTGGATCTCTAGTTTGATATCACTATTGGAGGATACATTACTGAGTTTTCTATCGACAGAATAGCATCATATAGTCAAGCAAAGAGATATTTCTTTAAGGGACCTAGAGGGAAGTTCCTACACTTTCTGAAACTGAATATTAAGATGCTATTGGATGAGAAGAATATCTTGAAGATACAGTAAAGCTAATGTTCAAGAATTTAGACAGCGGCAGTGACACAGAGGGTGGAAACACACGCAATGGGAGATCATTCAGAGAGGTTCCTATTGTGAACTTGTTTAAGAAGAGGGATTCTACAGTGGAGAAGAAGTAGAGCTATCAGACGAAGAGTATTCAGAGTCCGCAAGGGCAAAGGAAGTAGAGACTGAAGAACTTCGCTGAGGAGAACAAGAAACTTCAGGGACTGCGCCTACTATCGAAGTAAGTACCATTACTCCTCCTATTTTTTTAACAACATTAAGTAGCCAGAGTAACCAGAGTAATCAAATCACTCAGAGTACTGTTATAAGAAGTTTAGTACATACTCAGTCAAGAAACCAAGGAAGATCTATGGCAGATGAGATGAGGTTACCCATTTTCAGAGGAGATGGATCTAAGGATCCCGACCAACACTAGATCTTATGTGAAGATGTATGGAACATTAATCAAGTCACCGATGAAGCTATTAAGAGAGCTCAGTTTAGTACTACCTTGAGGGATCGGGCTTTGAGCTGGTATATGAAGTTCATTTTAGGAGTTGTACAATCTAAACCATTGAATGAAATCAAGAATGCATTGAGTGCAGAGTTAAAGAAACCTAAGTCAGAATCACAGTGCATTATGGAGTTGAAGGAGATCAAGCAGAAGGTGATTGGACCTGTTTGAGAGTTTGATAAGAGGTTTAAGACCCTGACAAGCCATATAAGTTTGCAGATTCCAGGTGAACAACATAAGGAATGGTTCATCGTTGCCCTCCTACCACATATTAGAGTTCCCTTGATGCACTAGAAGGTCGCTTCACAAGCTGAAGCTATGGATATTTCCATGAAACTAGAAGCAGCCCCTGTAGGAGAATCCAGTCCAGGTATGAGTCAGATTTTGAATCAATTAACTAGTTTATCTTTACAGGTTGAAGATATGAAGAAGGACAAAGGAAAAGAGAAAAGAGAAGATATTTTGTGTATTATATGCAAATCAGAGGGTTGTGACAAAGAGAAATGTCCCTTATTTAATGAATACTTGGCCTCTGGAACCCCTAACCCTTTGAAGCAGGCTACTTTACCCTGGTGTGAGGTATGTAGAACTAGACATCACCCTGGTGAATGTTATTGCATGCAGAAATATGTCCAGACACCCACCAATATTTATTGTACATTCAACAAATCTGTGGGGCGTGATGAGAAGGATTGTAGGGATTATTACCTCATGCATGAAAGGTCAAGGGATGCATATAGAATTCAAGGAGAATTACAGTCAAAAGAAAGTAATGCGCAGTTCAATTCCCTAGGAAGAGGAAACTTCAATTCTCGTGGTGGATTCAGAGGAAGAGGACGAGGAGGAGGTATGGGTCAAGGTCGAGGTAAGATTATTTTCTATAAATGCGCCCAGCCATGTCATTTTGCAAGGGATTTTCAGAACCCTTGTACTACCTACAGCTATTATAATTCATTCAACCATGTCATTGAAGATTGCCAAGTACTATTAACTAAACTTTAGGAAAGACAAGTTGGAAACCCGCAAGTCCAACTAATATCAGTTGAACCTCGCGATGAGGAACCCAGAGTCATTGTTATTACTAGAGGAGGCGTTTTCACGGGAGAAGATAGGGTGACTCCAGGAAAGACTACAGATGGATTGGGGATTAGGAGAGCTTCAGAGAAGGTGCCATTGTTTGACCCAACGAAGGAAAAACGCACTTTCGAAGAAGCAAGGAGAGAATTTGTAGGAGAACAAGCTTCTTCATCTAAGGCATAACCAGAAGTAAAGGAATGTGAAATGCCTCCATCATTTGATCAGTCTGACCGAGCTAGACAAGGAAAAGAGGTAAGCAAGCTTATGGATTTCTTGTATACTTGTATCAATTCAATTAAAGATTAAAGAGATGTGCAAGATGTACAACACCTAATCAGACAACATTAAATTGGAAGAGTAGATCCTCTGCTGAGTAGACATGTGAATCAAGTATCTAGGAAAAGGAGGACGAGCAAGGAACTGCACCTTAGTGCTCAGATTGGAGACTACGACGTGGACTATGTGGTCCTCAACTTGGGATCAGAAGTAAATGTTATGACGAAGCAGACTTGATCACTAATGGGAAAACCTAAATTGATTTACCCTCCTATTAGGCTCAAAATGGCTAACCAGTAGGCGGTAAGCCCCTTTGGAAGACTAGAGCATGTCCTTATGGACATCAACGGAGTAAGGACATTTTCATATTTCAAAGTGATTGAGATTATTGATGATAGTTGTCCCTATCCTGCGTTGTTGGGAATTGATTGGGATTTCAACAATTCAGTTGTTGTTGACTTAAAAAAGAGAAGAATGGCATTTGAAGGTGTTGCCTTAAGGTCATTGCACCTCTTTATATTGATGAAGGTCGCAGATACATAGAACCTATAAGAGAAGAAGACCGTGCCTATGAGCTAGAGAACATCTATAAACTGACAGCAGGACAACGTGATTACATTAATCCTACAGCAGTGGAAATCTGAGTTGGCGAAGTGAAAGTGCATGCTCCTTAGATTCAGATGAAGCATTGGAGAATTGGAAGAACATAATGTATGAAGTTTCTACGCGGAGGTGTTCCAGATTGACCAGGGCAGTTCGTTGGATTGGCACAAAAGTAAGTAATCTTCCTACATTTGATGGCTTGAATCATTTAGAGACATTTCTAGCTAAATTTGAGAGAATTTTACCAGTACAATAGAGGATGTTAGAACAAGACTAAGCCTTGAAAGCAACACTAGCTAGATGGTGGGGAACACACAAGAAGAACATCACAGAGTGGGTGCAATGTTGCACCTTATTGACAGTGCGCTTTTCAGACCATTATGAAGGTTGCAAAGTTCGATACACAGTTCAGAGTTGTCCTAAGGACCATGTGTGAAGTTATGAGGAGTCCTGGAGCAACATTCCTAAAGAATATTGGGTATATAAGTTCATTAACACCTTAGACACTACACCTATCAACTGGTATCTTCAAGCATAACTGTGCTTAGCCACTAAATATTGGTATGGTATGACCCAGAACTTTATAGCTACGTTCTTATTTGAAAGTCAATACCCCACAGTAGATCAGGATTTACAAATTGTAAGACAGAAGATCTTTGAGGAGGTATCTAACCTCCCTCTTGAAAAAGAAGAAGATGAATGGACTGCGCCACTTCAACGGTTACAGGGTTTTTATAATATTAATGCTGATGAAGATGATGATCCTAGGAATGTGAACATTTCAAAAACTAAAGGACAAAGAGACATAGAAGGGCCAAGGATTGAATTACCTTTTATTGGGAAGCATATTAAAATCAATAAAGTTAGTATTGGAACAGAGCAAACACCTAAGTTAGCAAAAGTTGGGGATTATTGGGATGATGCTACTATTAGTAAGATCACAAAACTATTGCATGAGTAGCAGGACTTGTTTCCAACCAAGTTCACAGACATGAAGGGCATTAAAGGGCCCATGGGAGAAATGAAGATTACTTTGAGAGCAGATGCAAGGCCTGTCAAGCAGAGACCTTACAGACTGAATACCAAGTACAAGCAGAAAGTTAAGATTGAATTGGATAGAATGTTGGAAGTAGGAATCATAGAACTTGTTGAAGAATATGAATGGATCAGCCCTATGGTGGTCCAGGATAAGAAGTCAGGAGAAATCATAATTGGTGTAGATCTAAGGAAGTTGAATGATGCATGTTTACATGATCCATTTCCTACACCTTTTACTGATGAGGTTCTAGATAATGTAGGAGGACAGGAGATTTATTCATTCACAGATGGATTTTCAGGCTATCACCAGATCATAATTGTTAAGGAAGACTGACATACGACTACATTTGCAATAAAATGGGGTTCTTTTCAGTACATTGTGATGCCTTTTGGCTTAAATAATGCACCAACCATCTTTTCCAGGGTGGTGTTTGAAGCATTTAAAGAATTTTTACATAAGTTTTTGGAGGCATATTTTGATGACCAGACCATTTTTAGTCTACTGAAAGATCATATTGAATGTTTGAGATTGATGTTAGATAAGTGCAAGCAATATCATATTGCCCTGAACTTGAAGAAGTGTATTTTCTTTTCACCCTTTGGAGTGTTGTTAGGACACATTGTGTGCAAACAAGGGTTGTTGGTAGATCCTTCCAAGATTGCTATCATTATTGATCTACCTCCTTCTACTACAGTTAGACAGTTGTGCACCACATTAGGACATTGGATATTATAGAAAGTTTATTAAAGGCTATGCACAGATAACAACACCCATTGAGAAGCTATTAAAGAAGGATAGTAAGTTTCAATGGGCAGAGGAATACCAGCACAGCTTCAACACACTAAAGTAGAAAATGGTCACTGCACCTATCTTGGTTTTTCCAAATTGGAGTAAGGAGTTCAATGTTCACGTTGATGCTTCATCCATTGCATTAGGATCATTTTTGGCACAACCAGGTGTAGGAGACATTGACCACCCTATAGCCTTTGCTACCAGGAAGCTTTCTACATCTGAAAGGAATTATACTACCACTGAAAGGGAAGGCTTAGCTATGGTGTATGCGTTGCAGAAGTTTAGACACTACTTGTTGGGAGGACATTCTAAGATGTTCACTTATCATTCTGCATCAAAGTACTTAGTCAACAAAACAGTGTTGGGGGGAAGAATATGCAGATGGATACTATTATTTCAGGAGTATGACTTTGAGGTCGTGGTCAAGCCACAAAGAATGAATAAATGACTTGATCACTTATCTAGGTTAGAACATGGCAAGGAACCTACCAGCTTGGATGATACCCTACCAGATGCATAGATGTTGGCCATCAGAAAATTCGATGATCACTTCGCCGAAATAGTCCAGTTCCTGTCCACAGGAATGGCACCTCTCAAGTACATAGTTATTCAGAAGAAACAGTTGGTAGTCCGCGCTGCAGATTTTCAACTTATAGCTGGATAGTTATACAAGATGGGACAAGATGAGATCTTAAGAAGATGTGTTATAGAGTCTGAAAGACCATGGATCCTTGCAGAAGCACATGAAGGCATCGCAAGAGAACATTATGCAGGGAAAGCAACAACGCAGAAGGTTCTCAGAGACAGCCTTTGGTGGCCCACTCTACATAAGGATGTTAAGGAATACTACAAAGCCTGCGATGTATGTCAAAGAATAGGGAAGTCATCCATAAGGGATGAGATGCCTCTAGCACCTCAGTTAACCTTACAAGCATTTGAGAAATGGGCTATTGACTTTGTGGGACCAATCAACCCACCAGGAAAGCGCACAAGCGCTCAATACATCATCACTGCTACAGAGTATTTGACCAGATGGGCAAAAGAAAGAGCAGTTAAGGATTGTAGTGCAGCTATAGCTGCGTGGTTCATTTTTTAGGATATAATAACCAGATTTGGATGCGCAAAGATCCTTAGGAGTGATCAAGGCACACACTTCATCAACAAAACTATTGAAGCCTTAACTCAGGAGTTCAAAGTTCACCATCAGAAGAGCACTCCATACCACCCACAGGCGAATGGTACAGTTGAATCTTTCAATAATATCTTGGAGACAGCGCTAACTAAGATTTGCAGTTTTAGCAGAGATGATTTGGATCTCAGAATTCCAGCAGTGTTATGGGCTTATAGAACTACTTGCAAAAACTTAACAACACAGACTCCCTTTAAGTTAGTATATGGCTTGGAAGCAGTGATACATATGGAATACTTGGTTCCTAGTTTAAGAATTGCATCATTCATAGGTATGGACGACACTGGCGTTGTTCAATATAGACTCGTGCAGTTGATGGAACTAGAGGAAGACCGGGTTCATTGCAGGATTTACTCAGCAGGTACAAAAGGAATGAGAAAAGGCTTACCATGACAGACATATCAAGAAGAAAGCATTTAAACAAGGAGATTTGGTACTTTTGTACGACAGCAAGTTTATGAACCATCCAGGAAAGTTCAGGATGCACTGGCTCGGGCCATTCGAGGTTGCCTATATTACAGAGGGTGGAGCTGCATAGCTTAACACCCTTAATGGAGAATGGAAAGATGGTTTGGTAAATAGGAGCAGGTTGAAACTATATTATGACAACCAACTGCCTCGCATCTCTCTGTAAAAGCACAGGAACAAGGGCCTAGGTACCAAGTGCAGTTGAAATTGGGTACCATACATAGAAAATACATTTTTCACACGATAGGGAGGGACAGAGCAGAAAGAACAGGCTGCTCCAAGCAGTCTGCAGTCGAAGTAATACAGAAGGTTCAACCCTACAATGACTCGGGATGAGTCACATGTGAGTGTTGGGGGCCTATTGGCCCTTGGTTATGTGTTAAGGAAGAAAGACAAACCATGAAGTGCACGGAATGCACACAAACCAGGGAAGGGTCGAAGTGGTTAAAGAAGCATAAAATAAGGAACAAGGTAAAGGAAAAGCAAGTCATTGAAAGAGAAGATCAAGGAAGACAACGCAGCAAAGAAGATGGATCATGGACAACTCAGCAAGCGGAAGAAGACACCAATGGGTGCTTTGGAGCACCTCCTGGAGAAGAAGGAAGGACAGGTTGGCGAAGCCCTTAAAATGTGGGTCATGCGGACCTAGGGTTCTAGCATCTAGGGTTTTAGCACCTAGGGTTTTGACACCTAGGCTTTGGTCTAAGGTTGTCTAAGAGTCATGAAATGTATAAATAAAGGTCTAGAAGAGTTTAGAGGTGTGTGGTTGTTGTTACTATTATTATTGGTGAGAGAAATATTGAGATAGAAGTGTTGTGGTTGTAAGTCATTATTGTATTTTGGATCTTCAGCTGGGTGCAAAGATCAACCTTGCAGTTGGGTACGCAGGGAGGGGAGAAATAGAAGAATAGAGAGAGGATCTGCAGCTGAGTGTGTAGATAGAATTGTATTTTTTCATCTAATATATCAAGAAACATAGTTCTGTGGACATAGCCCTAGGGAGAGGGTGAACCATGTAAATCTTGTTGTTCTTTGTGGTTGATGCTATGTTATTTGCTATATGTTACATTGTTATTGCATGGATGTTTTCCCTATTAAAGATAGAAGGTATAAGCTAACTTCGTGAAGCTAAGTATAAGACTGTTAAAGAATCTCTAGGATATATTACGGTGTTGTATTCTGGAATTATTGTTCATTTCCTTTGGTTGTAGACACATGTGTCCTGCAACCCCCCTACTGCTACTTCAGGTGAGACTTCATTTGCTTCACAGGTGTTTCCGAAAGGGCCAGTATTTAGGGTTTGTTGGTGCGTTGTTTGAGTTGAACCCTAGGTCTACCCCTCTACCGATAGAATTGATTCCCAAGGTGTCAAGCTACAACTACAGGGCTCTGAGACTTCCTGTCTGACCTGTTGTTGAAGACCTGAAAGGGAAGTGGGACAATCGAAGGACTATTGAGTAGAGAAGGGGCACACTTCATGGGGTAGGACAGGCATGTGGGAAATGAGGGACTGTAGGTTGTCTGCTAAAGTTGCCACTTGAGTCTAAGCATTTATGTTGTTGATAGACCTTACCCTGGTTTAGGATTCCTTTTCTCGGGTAGAGCTTTATCCCAAGCTCGGGGGTGAATTGTTGTTGATTTTATGAGCTACAAAGTCTATGGATGGGAGGAAAGTATGAGGTTTGCATGAAGTTGGTGTTCCATTTACAAAAGATAAGTGTCTATTCGTGTGTTTGTTTGAATTATTGTGTAATTATTCATGTGTTTTCTATATGGGTTTTCCATTATAATACTGTATATACGTATATTTTTTATTATTCTACATAGTTATGTGCATATGCATAGCATTTTCATGAATTAAATTGGTATCAAAGTTTGGGATTTTTATGTGGCATAGCCCATCTCGGGGCTATCTGGGCACCATTACATAATACAAAGATAGGCCCACTGGCCTTAAGCTTCTGGATCTCCAGCCTAATAACCACACAGACACCCTGGCCTCAAAATACATATCTACTAAGGCACTCTGGTCCAAAATGTCCTGGCTCACGAGTCTATATGTACATTTACATTTACATTAAAATTCGGGTTCAACCTAGGGGTATTACTTTCCCCTCTCCCTTATTTATGCACTTTCCTCAATGCATTATATACACATGTACAATCAAAACTTCAAAAGTCTTGAAAACTATGTGTGTATTATGTATGTATGGCATCCTTGTGCTCCTAAGTTGCATCCTCAGGATCGTACCAAGTCCATTGGACTTTTAGTAGCCCTATGGCTCAATTCCATAGCTTCTTGATCTTTCAGTCCAATATGAAAACCAATTGCACTTGAAAGTCGCTTTCTTGCTCCACCTGAATTGCATTCCAATCAATGACATGATTAGCATCAGGTACATACTTTTTAAGCAAAGACACATGGAACACATTAGGAATACACATGGATGCAGGTAGTGCAAGCATATATGCAACATGACCAATCCTCTCCAAGATTTCGAACAACCCACAATAACATGCTACCAGCTTTGAACAATTTCCCAATTTCAGCGAACTTCTCTTGGCATTTACTTTCAAGAACACATGGTCACCCACTTTAAACTCTCTGTAAGTTCTTCCTTTATCAATATAACTTTTATGCCTTTCTTGGGAAACTTTTAAGTTCTATTTTATTTTCACCATCTCTTCCTCCATTTCCTTGAGCAATTTTGGCCCAACCATTGCTTTGTCCACTAGGTTGTCCTAGGTCACCAGTCTCTTGCATTTTCTTCCATATAGTGCCTCAAACGGGATCATCTTCAAAGATGATTGATACCCATTATTATAAGAAAATTCTACCAAGTGTAGGTAGTCTTCCCAATTTTATGGTTTATCCATCACACAAATCCTTAGAATATCTTCAATCACCTCATTTGCCCTCTCTATTTTCCCATCTGACTCTGGATGATATGATGTGCTAAAGTTCAGATTTGTTACAAATCCCTTGAATAATCCTTTCCAAAAGTTTGTTGTNTTATCCATCACACAAATCCTTAGAATATCTTCAATCACCTCATTTGCCCTCTCTATTTTCCCATCTGACTCTGGATGATATGATGTGCTAAAGTTCAGATTTGTTACAAATCCCTTGAATAATCCTTTCCAAAAGTTTGTTGTCAACTTGGGATCTTTGTCAGACACAATTATCATAGGCACACCATGCAGCCTAGGAATTTCTCTCATATAAATTGTTAGCACATAGGATGTATAGGGATCAAAATCTTTCAAAATTTTTAATTGTGTTAGTTTAGTCACTGAAGGAGACCATTGGTCTTTGTCAGTCATGTGGTTAGTCCTTCTTGTATGATTCATTCATTTAAGTTTCTAGGCTTAATTCATAGGGTCGGGTTATTTAAGGTTTTTGAGTCATGTCTTATGTCAATAAATCATGGTTGTGATTTTACCTTGGGTCTAAAGGCTAATCAAAATACGTTTGCAAACTCTTGGTGTCATGATGGTGGATGTCATCATTAGCAAAAAAGGAAAAGTGTTGGTTATACCTTTTGTTTTCAAGGTCATCATTATCAAGTGTTTTGTCTAAAACATGTGTACAAAGATATTTAAAGTCACATCCAACCATTTGAGATTCGTTTCATGTGTCAAATGAGTGCATTGCAGACTGGTTAAAGTTTGTTGCGAACTGTTGAAGTTACGCTGCAAACTTTTTAGTTTTTTTCATCATAACTTTTAAATGTCGATCTGGGTTCTCCTAAAAAACATTATGGAGAAGCATTAGGATGTGTTTAATTTGTTCACCAAAAATCAGCCTGACCTAGTTCTTCATTTGAGAGAAAAAATAAAAACATCATTTATAGAAAGTTCACAGTGCATGCGCTGCAACCCCTTTGTTTTACACAGTCGCTTGGAAATTTGTCTATTGGAGGTTTCTTTCAGTTTTAGGTTGTTATCTTTACCTCCATTTCTCAGTTTCAGTCTCTTTCATCTTATGCATTGTTGCTTTAAGCATCAAATCCTCTTGCTAGAAAAACCCTTCCTATTGTCAATCAAGCAGTAAAACCTTCATTTACTAGTTTCCATCACTATCTCTGGTAGCAATTGTTATCAGAGGGGGGTTTTGATTTAGTTTTCATGGATACTCACAAAAGGAAGAAGTGCAACAATTCAAGAGTAGATGGAGGACCATTTGTTTTTGTAGCAGTATATCAGTTTTGTCATGGTTCCTCATATATGTTGGTTCACAACTCTAAAGAACATTTTTGTTTTATGTTGTTCATGATTTTGCTCACTTGTTGTTTTTGGAGTCAGCATGCATGGCTCAGAGATTATACAAGGCATCAAAAAAGGTTTGAAAGCTTGTCTCCATGGTTTTGAAATCAGTTGTAGTGATCGGAAAGAAAAATGACATCTACAGGAAATTCGCAGGGCATTCTGCTGAAGGCATTGCTAACTGCTAAAATTAAAACAATTTGCGGCAGATTAGTAAGAAGTAAAGTTGTATTTCCATCATATCTTGAAATATACAAACTATATTTTTTCAGAAATTTGTTGTGGAGGAGAAACATAATGTCTTTGACTTGTTGACCAAAAACCAGCCCAACCCAGTTCGTATTTTTGAAGAAAAGTTGAAAACATCACCTACAGGAAAATTTGCAGTGAATCTTGCAAAGGCCCTGCGAACTTGACAGTTAATTGGAATCTGAGTTGTAGAAGAGATGCCACCTGTCAAGAAGGGTTCAAGTAACTCCTAATAGATCTGTTAGACATCAAGGGACACTTGTGCCTCAAATCCAGCTCCATCAAATCTTCATCCAATGAGTTGGTTGCAGTTGTATTTATTACTGCCAACAGTGTCCTGAAAACTAGCAGTTTGTTGGATTTTTGTATGTATGTCTATTGCCACATATCTCCAAGGTACATAATCCAATGCATGGAGAAATTTGGGACCTCCTAGAGATATTTTTGATGTATTTGGCTATTTTATTATTGATGTAACTCTTGGAGAAGGAGGAGTGTGGCTATTGGGAGACTCATATCTTTATTCTCAGTTGTAACAAAGTTTTTTCAGATTGTATGTATCAGACTTAAGAATCTTGAGCAGTTAATGATTAGTTTCTTTTGTTTGCCATATTTTGTGTTTCATATTTTCTTTGATGCTTGTTATTGATGAAGGATTCATCTTGGTACTTGTTCCTGATGCAATGAAATATTTGATGTGTTTTAACTTGTGCGAGGCTTGTTGAACTAATTTATCTTGTTGACTAGGAAGTTCCTACTTAATGAGTTTTCTACTATATGTGTTTTAGAATTACCTGATGTAACCCGATGCATGTATTCTACTTTTTCTACTAAATTCTTTTGTATTTCCATTTATATCTTAAACATTGATCTAAGACAATTCAATCCTTTTTTGTTGATGTGTATTTTCTGGAAGTTTTGTGTTGATGTTTAAATTGAGTTCCTCACCCATTCACTACATTTTGAAATAAACTCTTACCTTTACAAACCTACAAGTTTTTCTAATGGGTATTAGCCTCACACCCACAATAGTCTAGGTGAGACTTCTAGTACTAACATTTTTGGCATCGTTGTTGGGGAGGCGAAATTGAAGATCTTTCCCTCGGTTGTACGACAAGGATAATATTGGTTTTGATGGTGTACAAAAACTAGTAAACAGAAAGATTGCTTAGTGCACCTAGCAACTCCATGAAGGACAAATCCAATGGTGACTCCACAATTTCAAAATATCAAAGGCATTTGTTGCTATTTTGGCTTGGAGGTTCGCACCTCTTAAATTTTCTGCAGTTCCTAGTTTCCCACATCCAGTACCTCATATGTCAGAATGGGGACATTTTCTGCCTATATTCAGAGAAGGGATGGAGGATAACCCTACACAGCATCTCATTAAGCTTCATCAATGCATGGATTAGCTAGATTTTTTTTCATGAGGATGTATTGATGAAAATTTTCATGCATTCATTAGATGGTGATGCACGTCAATGGTATTTCTCATTACCCCATTCTAGCATTTCATCATTGAGGGGATTTCATTTAACATTTAAGGAGCACTATAAAAGGTATTTTTCAGCTGAATTTCTATTTGAGAATTGTTGTGAGGAGTTTGAAAAGGATATTCAACATGTAGTGGGTGTTTCCTCAGATTATAAGGCTGAAATAGATGTTTATGTCGAAGAAATCAAGGAAAAATCATATCATTCCTTTCCTAGTTTTCAAGTATTGAAAGCAGATTTTGTTGACTGCTCTTGTGATGAAGAAATTGGCAACAATCCAGTAGATGCATTTGTCCATATAACAAATGCCTCTAAAAATCATTCTTCTGATGAGATTGTTGTCCCAAATGTTGATAAAGAGTATCCTATCCTTGATGGAAACTCTGATGATGAGGAGAATATTTTTACTAAAGCACATACAGAGCTTATTAGCAGCCAACCAACATATGATAGCTATGAAAATTATGATTTTCATGAAGAAATATTTGACAACAGTGAAAATATATTGTAGCGGTCTTTTGTTTTTAATAATATGAGAGATCATAATGTTAGTCACATAGAAGATTCAGTACAGTAGCATCCTTGTCCTTTCGATCATGCCATAATTTTTTTTCATGAGTTTTGTGATCCAATAGCCAATTGGATGGAGTCTTTGTTTTCAAAAGCTTCACACACTGACAATTTGGGCGTGGTGTTTCTTTGTTGTTGTGAGTATGATTTGTCTAAGAATTTTTTGTTGCATACATTAAATTCTTTTTATGTTTTCTCAGACAGCTGCAAGCATAAAGCCATGCCAAGAAATCAATTGCTTGATTGCCTATTTTGGAAATTTGTATATACATAAGCAAAGTGGTTTCCAGCTGGTTAGTATAGGAATTGTAAACAAATAGCTTGATGTTTCAAGCATTTCCTTCAGTTTTCACAGTGTGGTCAGATCATAGAGCTAATAATGACTCAATTCCCAATGGAACTAGCAGTTGGTCTCTGTAAGATGATTTAACTTTCAAGCAGGTGAATAATTGTCAAAATCATAATCATATTCAACTAACAGATAAGGCACTGGAACTGGATGTTCTTGGAGCCTCACAGGGAGGTCTCCATCGTCTATGGAGCCAGATGTTAGCACATAGGATGTATCGGGGTCAAAATCTTTCAAAACTTTTAATTTTGTTAGTTTAGTCATTGAAGGAGACCATTGGTCTTTTTCAGTGAAGTGGTCATTCCTTCTTGTATGAGTCATTCATTTAAGCTTCTAGGTT
>SNQJ01S0005983.1:85815-103014 GCA_010110895.2 Picea sitchensis
CAGCCGTAGAACCAGTTGCAATCACTCTTGAAGTTTTTGGTAATGATTACCACTGCTACCAGATGGAGCCACTACCTGCAAATGTAGCCAGATGGAGCCATATGTTAGCACATAGGATGTATCGGGGTCAAAATCTTTCAAAACTTTTAATTTTGTTAGTTTAGTCATTGAAGGAGACCATTGGTCTTTTTCAGTGAAGTGGTCATTCCTTCTTGTATGAGTCATTCATTTAAGCTTCTAGGTTTGAGTCATAGGGTCAGGTTATTTAAGGTTTTTGATTCATGTCCTATGTCAATAAATCATGGTTGTGATTTTACCTTGGGTTTAAAGGCTGATCAAAATACGTTTGCAAACTCTTGGTGTCATGACGGTGGTTGTCATCATTAACAAAAAAAAAAAAAGTGTTGGTGATACCTTTTGTTTTCAAGGTCATCATTATGAAGTGTTTTGTATAAAACATGTGTATAAAGAGGTAACACACCACAATCATGCCATGCCGTGAGTTGCACCTATGAAAGAGGCACTTCCCTTTAGTAATACAAATGGGGAATACATGTCTATATTTTATGTTTCCTCCTTGATGTGTTCTTTATATATTGATCATCCTTTGTGTTCATTAGGCATTTCTACAATTTTTTATTTGGTTACTTCGATGGCTCTTACCTCTTCTATTATGGAATTTTCCTCCACGTCAATTATATCCTCATCATATGTGTTGCCTCTGTGAGCCATAATCCACCCAAATTCATAGTTGTTATAGGTTCAATACTTGAAACTATATCCTCTTCAACCACTTCAAGAATGGTACTCGACATATTTAAATAGAGTAATCCCATTTTTCATTCTAATGAAGAAATTATTGAAGCCTTGAATACACCTAACTACCCATGGGATGGTATGCATGATCATGCTTATTTTCTCCTTAGGATGCATTTCCACCAAGAAGTACTTTAATCATTTCTCCATCAAATATAAGGATTTCATACCTCCAAGTTCTGATGATAGGTTCAAAAAGATAATTCTTGCTCTGGATGCCTTCAAGGAAGAAAACAAGGCTAAGATTTCTCTGACAAACAAAGTGGATATTTTTGCTAAGCCTAATGTGACTAGACACATTCTTCTAGTGCTTCCTATTCTCCCAAATAGGTTGCAGCTTATAAATATTTGTTCCAATATTTCCATGACAACTTTRCCTGGTAGTATTTAAAATTATCGGGACTTGACCCTGCTATTGTAAAACACCATCTTGGTACATGGCTTGAGACATCTCTAGTGTAGTAGAAACAAAGGCCTATTCATCTAACTAATGCTTCAACCATTAGAKCCAAAATTGATAAGGTTTGTAAATTTAGTTGCATTCATCTCATTTCTTATACCACATTGGTATCTAGTCCAGTCCCCATGAACAAGAAGCAAGTACCATCTATATTTGTACTAGCTTCCATCATCTTAATAGGGCATATCCTAAAGAAAGTTACCCTATGTCATTTATCAACCAAATTATTGATGCTTACATGGACCATGAGGTGCTCTTGTTTATGGATGTTTTTCTAGCTATAATCATAAAGAATCGTCCCCAAGACTAGCACAAGACCATTTTTACCACTCCTTTGAGGACATTCACAAATAAGGTCATTCATTTTGGGATAAAAAATGTTAGTGACATTTTCCAATGGGCCATGTCATATTGTTTCCATGACTTGGCTTAAATTATTCTTACTTATCTCTATGACCTCATGGTACATTTGAATAAATGCTCACAACATTTAGAGGATCTTAGCAAAAAAAATCTTCATTCTCACAAGTATAATATTCACTTGAACCCTCTTAAGTGTGTATTGTGTATGATTTCTAGCCACCTACTTGGATTCATTTTCTATAAGTAGGGTATCATTTTCAACTCGTTGAAGGTTCAAGCCATCCTTGAGCTATCTCTACCCAAGACTTTGTGTCAATTGTAAAACCTTTAAGGCAAGGTGAATTTCTTACATCTCTTCATTCTTGACTATGATATGTGTGCCCATGGGTTTTTTCATTTGTTGTGTTTCAACATACCATTTGTATGGGCTAACAAATCTTAGCAATCCTTCAATGCATTAAAATGTGCCTACACATCTACTCCTTTAATAATCCGTCCTAACTTTCAAAAGGTTTACATGCTCTACATCTACATGTTAGCTTCCATCATTGATAATGTGTTGGTTTAGGAAGGGGAGGATCGGTTTGAGAACGCCATCTATTATGTTGGCAAGAACCTCTTAGGTCCATCATTGTCCTATAACCATGACAAGAATTTAGTCTTATCCATTGTATTTTTTGTTCAAATGACACATGACTACACCCTAATGAGAAAGACCAAGGTTGTCTTGAATTCTAATCTGATGTTATATCTCTTGAATAGGTGAGTCATTGATGGAAAAATCACCCATTGGATTGTAATCCTCCAAGATTTTGATCTCAAATTTTATACTCTCATGAGTAAGAAAGCCCTAGTCCCAAAAAATTTGATCTCTAACCTATGTCAGTGTATTTAATCTACCCCTTGATGACAATATTCATGATGAACACTTGTTCATTATTTTTTCAAATTGTCCTTGGTATGGAGATATTCTAGTTTACTTTTGCACTAAGAGATTCGGTCCTCACCTTTCACATCATGATCAACGTTGCATAATTCATCGGGCCCCTCGATATCTCCCCATTGGAAATGTCTTTTATATGTTAGGAGTAGACACAATTTTACATCATTGTCTTACTCTGAATGAGGTAGAGAAGGTCCTTAATCACTATCAAAGTGATGCTTGTGGTGGAAACATTTCCAAGATGGCCACCACCAAACATATTGTTATGATTGGTTACTTTTGGCCTAACTTGTTTTCTAATTGCAGCCAAGCTATTAAACACTATCATAATTGCTAGGTATATGCCCAAAAGGTGAAAGATCCTCTAGCTCCTCACAACCATGTAGTTTTTATGAGTACCTTTCGCAAGTGGGGGATTGATTTTATGGATTTTCAACCTATGTCTAACTGTTACGGGAAAAATCCCTATGGCTATGGGTTAAAGCCACAACAGAGCACTGACCATTTAAAGATCAAACCAGATTCCAAAAATGCGATTAAATATTTGTAACCAACTTGATCATATAACTAACTACGGGAAGTAAGGAAGAGGGGAAATATCATGTGTCCTGCATCTGATGAAGATCCCATGGTTATAAGCATGTCGTGCTCCCTCCAAATTATTCCTTTGCCAACCTACACAATACTGAAGAAGAAAACTACAAAGGACAGTAGTTACATAATAACCAACTTCTATATAAATTATCAAAGAGAAAAAATTGCAACAATTAGTATTCTAAGTAATGAGATATTCAAACATGTTGATCATATACAAATAACACAAGAAGTTCAAAGGAAAGGGGTATCTTTATTGATTGATAATAGAATTTAGGTAGTTATCATCTGCACATGGTGTGGCATTGCTCCTTGAACAGACTCCAAGTCCATCCACCCAGGCCACTGACTATACGATGAACCTATGACTCAAATGCTTAGACAGACCCAAAGAATATCAAAAGAGACTTCTTGGTCAAATATGGGAAGCATGGAAAAGGCTAGAAACAAGCGTTTTCGGGTCTGGGGACATGAATCGACAGTGGGAATGTAAGGGTTTGCAAACAAGGAAAGAAATAGCCATCATAACTTTACTTCAAGTATGATTGTCCTCTCCCCATGGCTTATGCTCAATTTATACCCTCTCCAAGTGGTTCGAGTGGTTATGATTAGTTCTTTGCAAGCATTAGGGGTTAGGAATCGGGAAAACCTATTAACCCTACCCAAAAATGTGGAAATTATATTTTTTTGAGCAAAAATGGCATGTACGTGACTTTCTTTGCAAAAGCATATGTAAAGGCGCTTTACATAGTTGTTAGGACATATACAAGTCAAACAATCTTGTTTTTTGAAGAATCCATAGGAGGTAAAGGGGATTGTTGTCTGCAAGTAAGACAGGGAAAGGCCAAACAAGTCATCATTGCATATGTGGTGGCAATTGTTGTTATAACAAATGTCCCCTAATGTGTGAGATCAGAAGAGAAATTGATGGTTGAAATACATCATAAATCTTGGAGGTAAATAATGATCCATATGGATGTCGGTGGCCTCCCACCTATTCCAACTGGCTCATTTTGGCAGTTTTCAAGTTTGGAATTTTTTTCCTAGTATTCGAGTCCCTGACTTCTGGGGCCGTTTTGAGGCCCTAAACAAAGTTTTTAGGGCTCGCAACAGTTAAACTATATACAGAGTCTGAGTCTAACCGCAACATGTGTAGTCCTCAGATAGACCTTTCCAACAAGCTTTTGTGCGCCTAAAATAGAGATTGTATGCAAAAGTTACGACCCCGGGAAGTTGATGTACTAGCTTACCCAAACAGGGCCCACGTGACTTTTGGCGCTTCATCTCCTAGGGTTAGGTTTTTGGATGTCTAGGGTTTTTGACATTCATGTTTATTGTAAAAAGGCCTTCGGAGCCTCATTGTAATCAACTTCTTGCGAATGAGCGTAACCATCTCATCTCTTCTCAAAGATAAGTCGCCACCATTCTAGCAAGCTTGTTTTCCGCTGCATTTTACAGTTTCAACTTATTTCCTTATTGAATAGAAATTGGTTTTACTGTATATATGTTATTCTTTGTTAATCATCTTTTGATAATAATCTGTATTCATTTCGTTCTGCTCACAAAATCTGTATCATTGGTATCAAAGTGATCTGCTCCTTATCGTTCTTAATGCATGTCCCCAGTGAGGTGAGGGTACAAAGAATTGGGTCTCAAGCTTGTTTCTCTTGTGGAAAAAAGCTCTTGCACGCCCAACCGACCTCTCATGGCGGGAGAAAAAAAATACGGCGGGACAAGAGATCCCTTCAAAATGTTGCTCAACGAAGCCCTCATGCAACAGAGGAACGAGGTGATGGATAGTTTTGTGCAAATCCTTCGGCGGCTACCAACATGCGATGCATCTTCCTCGAACGGAGGCGTCGCCCCCTTCAAGGTACAAATCAACTTTGATATTTATATATTTGAAGGTTAGATAGATGTCGATGTTGTAGACAAATGGTTGAATCTACTAGAAGTCTATTTCTCTGTCCATAACTTCTTGAATAGAGAAAATATTACTTTTGCGGTCCTCAAAGTTGTTCCCCATGTTAAAGATTGGTGGGAAAATTTCTGCGAGAAGAAGGAAACAAATGAACCCTCATTATTTACAGTCACGGTCACCTAGGAGTCCTTCAGGGATTCTATTAAGGAACAATACTACCCCGTTGGAAGCTATGATGACCTGTACACAAAATGGACCACACTGTGACAGGAAAGAGACAAAGTAGTGCTCGAGTTCACAAATATCTTCCATACCTCTCACACCAAGCTCGGTATCAAATATTATGAGTGTCATCTGGTGCCCAAGTATCGTGGCAGTCTGCATAGATACATCCAAGATGAAATGGAGTTTTTGGACATCTCTTCCTTGGGTGTAGCCTACCGATATGCCGTCAAAATCGAGCAGAAGCTCAAACAAAAGAGGTAGAAATTTGGGCCTGGGAACCCCTCACAGCAAAATCTAGGAAAGGGCGGCCCCAACCCGCAGAACAAAGGACATATCAAAGATGGATCGCCTCAGGACAACCAGTCCATGCCACAAGCAAAGAAGGACACCAGAAAGACAAATAAAAATATTGGGAAGTGGTGCGACTTGCATAAGAGCCCCTGGCATAACATTGTTGATTGTCGCTCGAAGCAGTCGTTGGTGGCAAGGGTGAAAGCCTCTGAATCAGATGTGGGTTCTATCTCTAAGTCAGAACTAGAAAGGGGGATACGGATCATTGATGCAGAACCCATTGCTACCATTGCTACCACCAAGCTCCAGCCCAGTGAACCAGACGAGCCAGAGGAAGGTGAGCGCCTTTTTCATTCATAGATGTGGGTGAAGGGCACCCCATTGCACTTCATCATTGATAACGATAGCCAGAAGAACCTCATCTCAATAGAGGTTGTCAAGCAACTCGCCCTGTCGACAATGCCTCACCCGAAGACCTACACCATCGGGTGGCTCCACCAAGAAAGAGACATCTGCGTCAGCCAACAATGCCTCTTGTCATACAACATCAAGCCCTTCAAAGACGAGGTATTATGTGATGTTTCCCCTCTCAAAAATTGTAATGTTCTTTTGGGCCAACCATATTTATGGAAACGCCATGCTATATATGAGTCTAGGCCTCACAGTGTTTTTACTACTTTGAAAAAGAAATTGTACAGAATACCTGAGGCAGTTCCACCTAGTGTTATTTCCTTGATCTCTGCCAAGCAATGTATGAAGGTCATCTCTCAGACTGGGAAGTTTGTCTTCTTCATGATTTTCTCTCAGAATGAGTGAAATATCGTAGCCACATCTAGGGTCTCCGCGACTAACCTCTCCAGACAATAGAAGCAAGTGGATAAGGTTGTGGAAGAATACTCAGATATCTTCTCCTCACCTATCGGGGTACCTTTGCACTGTCAGGTCAAGCACCCCATCGATCTGACCCCCAGTGCATCGTTGCCCAATGGGCTAGTCTACCGCTGCTCTCTGTTAGAGAATGAGGACATCAAGCAGCAGATCCAAGAACTTCTCCACAAGGGGCACATTCGTCCCAACTCATCACCTTGCGGGAGCCCAATCGTGTTGGTACAGAAGAAATATGGGACCCGGTGACTCTGCATTGATTATCGAGCCTTGAATAAAATCACAGTCAAAAACCAGTACCTGATTCCTTGAATCAAGGACCTCCTTGACCAGCTCACAGGGGCCAAATACTTCATTAAGATTGATCTGAAGTCTGGCTACCACCAGGTCCCGATAGAACAGACAGATGTATGGAAGACCGCCTTCAAGTCAAAGGAAGGTCTTTTTTAATGGTTGATCATGCCCTTTGGTTTGACAAATGCTCCAACCACTTTCATGAGAATGATAGATGATATCCTGCGACCATTCACCAATACTTTTGTAGTGGTGTATCTGGATGACATTCTCATTTACAACAAGACCTGGGCAGAACACTTGCAACATATTTAGCAGCTTCTACACACCCTGTGACAGTACAAGCTATACGCAAACTTGGAAAAATGGTCCATTACCTGGGCTACATCATTGATCGGTATGGTGTACATGTAGATCCAACCAAGATCCAAGTCATTCTTGACTGGCCAGCCCCAACCACTCTCACTTAGCTTCGGAGCTTCTTGGGCCTTGCCAATTTCTACCGCAGTTTCATGTTGGGATTCTCCCATATTGCATGGACCCTCATACAAGTAACTAGGGGTGGTGGTAAGGAAAAATTTGTGCGGGGTCAGTCCCAACAACAAGCATTTGATGACTTAAAGCAGTGTTTGTGCTCAGCCCTAGTACTTTCACTAACGAACCTGCAACATCCCTTTGAGATCAAGACATATGCTTCAGACTATGCGGTGGGGGTCGTTCTCACTTAGCATGACCACCCCATGGCCTATAATAGTGAGACACTATCAGATGTTGTATGTAAGTACCCTAATTACGACAAAGAAATGTACTCCATTCTGCAAGCTTGCTGCCAATGGAGACATTACATTCTTGGGAAGGAGATAGTCATCCACATTGATCATAAGCCACTGCAATTCATGCAGACACAAGGCAAATTGTAGAATGACCGTCATCAGAAGTGGTCCACATACTTGCAGCAATTCCACCTCAACATAAAGTATAAAGCATCAAGCACCAACCACATCGTGCCATATCTATGTTCCATCAAGCGAGCAAGCGAAGTTGATATAGGAATCCCACTACAGTCGAGTGGCAGGATACTTTGGCATTGAAAAGACAGTTGCAATGTTGCATAAACATTTCTATTGGTTGAAACTTCGACATGAGGTCAACAAGTATATCAAGTCATGCACTACCTGCGCTAATGCCAAACCGACCACTAAGAAACAGGGCATGTACACTCCTCTACCTACTCCTGACAGGCCATGAGAATCCATCTCAATGGACTACATGTCGAACCTCCTGTCCACCAAGGCGGAAAATGACTGTGTTTTTTGTGGTTGTTGATCGCTTTTCTAAAATGGAGATTATGGCCCCCTGCAAGAAGAGAATCACCGCAAAGGCCACTGTCAAGCTCTTCTTTGAACGAGTCTGGGTACATTTGGAATCCCACAAACCATTGTCTCAGATTGGGACAGTTGATTTCTCAACACATTCTGGTTGAGCCTCTGGTCATTGTTGGACACCAATATCACCAAATCCACAACCTTCCACCCCCAAATAGATGGTCAAACCGAGTTCATAAATCAAATGATCATGCATATGTTGCACATGTGTAATTCCAAGCACCCTTGCACATGAGATGAGAGTCTTTCCTATGTTCAACATAGCTACAACCCAGCCATACATAGCTCAACCAACCACAGCCCCTTCCAGGTGGGGTTGGGATTCCAACCATTGGGTCCCATAGATGTTGCACKACCCTGTGTAGTCACCTCGGCTGACTCRTATCCTGCTCCAATGGAAGTTGACAAAGCCACCCAATTMATTGAGCAAATCCAACACATCTTCCAATAGGTTCAAGATATCCTATAGAAGTCCAATGACAAGTACAAGCAGCGCCATGATCAACATCGGGTGCCACATAAGTTTCAGGTGGGAAACAATGTTTGGTTGCACTTGCAGAAAGAGTGCCTTACATGACCCCATCGGAAGCTTCTCCCACTCTGTTATGGGTCGTACACCATCACCAAGGTTGTGGGTGATAATGTTTTTTAGCTCAACATTCCTCCTTTCACTGGCCTGCACTCAGTGTTCAACGTGGATCTCCTTCGACCTTATTTCCCACCATTATTAGACACCTCGGAGATAGCAGAACAACTGATACCAACCGAGATTAACCCCAACTTCATACAACAGGCATCCAATGATCAGATTGGGGACATACAGTTCAAGGGCACTTGTCAGCAAAGGATCCAGTTTTATTGAGTTGTCAAAGCAAGGCAACTCCTGCACCAAGGCAAGTGGCTCACCCGGGGCCAAATTCAGCATAAATTTTCTCATCTGATGGGGGCACTCAACGCAATGGAGACCATTGCTTCCTAAGGGGTGAGGATTGATCCAAATGGATGCCAGTGTCCTCCCACCTATTCCAAATGGCTCATTTTGGCAGTTTTCCAGTTTGGCAACTTTTTTCTAGTTTTCAGGTCTCTGACTTTCGAGGCCATTTTGAGGCCCCAAACAACGTTTTTAGGGCTCGCCACAAACAAATTTAACTAGAAGTTAAGTTCTAATTGAGACATGTGTAGTCCTCAGATAGACCTTTCCAACGGGCTATCATGTGCCTAAAACAAAGATCGTGTGCAAAAGTTGTGACCCCCAGAAGTTGATGTACTAGCTTACCCAAACAAGGTCCACATGAATTTTGGCGCTTCATCTCCTAGGGTTAGGTTTTTGGATGTCTAGGGTTTTTGACATTCTTGTTTATTGTAAAAAGGCCTTCAAAGGCTCATTGTAATCAGCTTCTTGCGAATGAGCACAGTCGTCACATCTCTTCTCAAATATAGGTCGCCGCCATTCTAGCAAGCTTGTTTTCCGCTGCATTTTACAATTTCGGCTTATTTCCTTATTGAATAGAAACCAATTTTATTGTATATCTGTTATTATGTGTTAAGCATCTTTTGATAATAATCTGTATTCATTTCGTTCTGCTCATAAAATCCAAATCAAAGAAGCAGTAGGCCTAGGTGAAGGTTTCCAAAATACGATCTAAGAAAAGAACCTACAACAAAAAACAAGTAAGAATACTCTCTTCCTCAGGCAGGCATACCCATGCTCAGGAGTGACAAAGGCATGGTTACCAAATCAAGTACATTGTGGTTCCACAAAGTATGTATATATAGTAGCAGTTATTATGGCCACAAAAAATGAATACATAGTGGATCCATGTCAAAAGAGATCATAGCCATGAAAGAGATACACAATGGATCTATGTCTTGGAATAAGTGAAGGATATATGGAAACAAGAGTTGATGGATTGATCCTTCACAAGTACCAATGTCATAAGTGGAAGTGGTACTATCCAACACAACTGGGGCAACAACATAAAATATGTGATGCTACTAGAGACCTGAGGTCTTCAAATCAATCGTTGATGGTATGAGTCTGCACTATGCAAATACATGTGTTGAAGTTGAACACGATGAGACACCATTTGATCATTGGTCATTGATGTATACCATTAACAAATGTGAGACAAATCACCCATAATGATAATGGGGGTCAAGGTACCTAATATATTCTAGCAAGTGTGAGTAAAGGAGATGACGGTGAACACTTGTAGAATCTATCAATCACGAGACATTGATGTATTCCCACTGTCAATAGCGAGGGAACCTGCCACTGATGACTACAAGCCCCAGGGTACTAATAAAGACTCTAGATCCATATCCCATAGAAATATGTGTTGAAATCAATAGGAAGAGATCCATTGCAAGGAGGGAATTAATGCATCATCCATCATCCAAAACAAGGAGTACCAGAAGGCCAAATATTTTGAATAACTTAGATGAAAATATTGAAACGAGCCACCACGAAGTACGTCTGCCACATGCACCGAATGAAATAATGCATGAAAGCAGCCCTCTAAATAACAACCAACAATGAAAACTGCCAACAAATGCGAGGAAACCACCAATGGGGACAAATGCAATCCAAGGTACTGCACAAATCCCAATGTGTGAATAATGCTCTTGTCTTCAACACAAGGGAAACCACTCAGTCAGTGACCAATGATGAAATGTCATATGTTAAGAACAAGGTCACATATTAATGACATGAATAGGGCCAGGGTGCGACTCTAGGACAAAATCTCAGAGCAATGTGTTATAATTGATAAGAGCTTACCCGCCAGGAGGAAGCCAATGGGGACCTTCCATACTAGCATGAGTATAGGAAAAAGATGCTTGTGATTCCGAGAAGTACTTTACATATGAGAAGGCCGACTTGCAAAGTCAGGAATTCTGAGAAATGGTCGACAAAGGCTAAAACATCCTTTGAACAAAAGCATGACACAATAGAGTGACTTAAGTAGCATGGACTGAAAGATGAACATTGACATAAGTCTATGACACAAGAGTCATCAACAAACTCTCCATAGTGACTGGAATAATAACCAGTCGAAGGAGTACAAAGTCTGTGTAACTAGTTCAATTTCCTAAAGCTATACCTAACCCAAACGGTTGAGACATAGGCTCAAAACTTTGTGCTTTGTTCAAAGGTGACTCAATTGCTACCAAAAAATGAAAAGAAGACTCTTTCCCACTCTCTTTTTTATTTTTTTATTTTTTTATCTTTTCCGTATTAGAAAGCCTAAAAAATATTAAAATAATGATATAATACAGTAGAGGAAATGGGTGTCACGGGAAAGAAAACTATTTCCAATCGTGAGGAAGATATTTATGCTCAATGCAAGGAAACATGTGTTGGATATGGACACTCAAGTGAAATTTTCCTCAAGGGATAAAAGTGTCAAGTCACAAAGGAAAAAAATTGCAAGGCTAGAAACTAATGAGAACGCATAAGAAAGAGGCTAAACAACAACAAGTTGAAGTCAACAGTAGGCTCAAAAGTACAAGCAACAAAATGCAATGCAGTATCACAACTTAACACATAAATGAGGGAGCCCCATGGGGTATTATCCAAAATAAGAAGAAGAAGTTATGAGGCTTCAACACAAAGTCATGGTGGGACTAAATAGGGCTCCCAAGGCTATGACAATACTTTAGCATGGGCACCAAACTATGAACAAGTTTCTAACTAGGGCACCCATGAATGGTAGGCTCTACCACGTGAATTACAACACTTCTAAAAAGAAAAGAAGGTTATGTTTCGCAACTCAATGAGGTCGATCCTAAGGCAAAATGAACCAAGAATCAGATAATGCAAAAAATGCATGAAGGGGAAAATATAACATATATGCTAGTTTTGAGATCATTACCTGTTAGAATGGATCAACACGATTACAGGGTACCAAAGAAAACATTTCCAAAAACTTGTATATAAGACCAACAACACTCACCCAGAAGTTAATAAATTCAATATAGAAACCTCTAATAATAACATGTGCTGTGGAATATAAAACTTGAAAACCCTAAAAGTACAATATGTACAAAATATTGCATGGCCTTGTGGCCTATGCATAGTACTTCTCCAGGTAGAGCCCATTGTTAGGCTTAGGCAAAGGGTTCCTTCGCTAATTATCCTGTAAAGTTTCTAGTTCAGGATGAGGTCAAAAATCCATGATCATGGTTTCAAGGACATCCTCATTTGAAGGAAATTCAGCATCCAAAAAATGGGGACTCCATGACGCACAAATACCAGGGCTCGAGGTCTTACAAACAGTAAGATCAGACTCAAGAGAAAACCTAAGATCAGTTAGAACAATAGGGGAAATCAAGGGCTCTCTTTCCCCCATTGGATATGACAACTGATCAATTTCCAATACCTTGTCTCAAGAAGGTAAACATGACTTTAAAGGCTCCCTCTCAGAAGCAATTGAGAACCAAGGGTATGACACCACATAATTCACCCATGGTGGGGAAGATTTTACTTGAGCACTTGGAACATATAAAGGGGAAAGTTGAGCTAAAGTCGAACTAGAATGGTGATTATCAAATGAAATTTGATCAAAAGTAACAATGCTTTCATTTTGAGGAAAATGCATCACACGAAAGAACATAGACACCACAGTGTTCATAGCATAAACATAATCATGCCCAAGAATCATATTGAAGTCCAAAGGGTCTAGCACCACTAACAAATCGACTAGGATAGTCTTCCCACCTAACATGATAGGAAACTAAGGTAGAATCCCCAAATATTCACTAGGTCCTTTTTCGATCACTAGTAGCTAAGACAAGCTTGGGAGAACCCAAAGCTTTCCAAGCCAAGGAGGATAAAATAATTGCAAAGGCTCCTTCATCTACAATGCATAGGTAAATTCCTTTTGAATTAAATTTAACCATTATTTGGAAGGGTGCAAAGGAAGGAGGATGAGGCTCAACAAGGTCATTCCAATCAAAGGAAACCATCTTAGAACTTGGAGGGGTTGTACTCAAAGAGAGTGGAATGCCCCCTCGTTTAGAAGGTACTAAAATGGAAATGCTAAAGATATAGTCGATAGACGCTTCACTCCCCAAAAGAAAAGCGGGATCGGATAAAGATTGCATATGCATGATCACTAGTCGAATAGGCTATGAGACGACATGGTCAAGAGGTGCATAACCCTCCAAAAGAAAAGTGGGATCAACCAAAGATTGGATCGGGCTGATCACTTCATCGAACAATGGTTGAATAGGTCATTGGGAGACTAAAGATGACTCGGGACTAAAAGGGCCTTCAAACAAGGACAACGCTCTTAGTACCACGGGAATACTAGGGCACAGATGATTAAGGTGATCTCCCTTACAAATATTACATGGTAACTTGGGATTCTGTCATATTCATTTAGGTTTCTCAATAGTATCAATGCCCCTAGCATGACTTGCAGTGGTCGGTGGGTTTCCCCCAGCATGACTTGCAGAGGCTAGGTGTTGGTCTCCAATGTGACTTGCAGATGTTGGTGACATTTTTCTAGTATGACTAGCAGTGATTAGACTCATGCTCTCGACATTACTTGCAGAGGCTAGGTGTTGGTCTCTAATGTGACTTGCAGATGTTGGTGACATTTTTCCAGTATGACTAGTAGTGATTAGACTCATGCTCCCGTCGTGACTTGCAGTGGCTAACTACTTGTATTTAACATGACTCGCAGATGTTGTTGACATATCTCCAACAATACTAGCAGAGGTTGGTTTCGCGCTCCTAGCATGCCTAGCATAGGTTGGTTGTTGAACTCCAGTATGATTTGCAAGGATTGGGCCCTTTCCCCCAGCATGACTTGCAACGATTGGTTGCAGATCTCCAACATGACTTGTGTATTTTGATGAACTAACACTAGTATGACTCATAGTGATTAGACTTGCACTCTCAGCATGAATTGCAAAGGATGGTGACTTGTTTCCCGCATGACTTGCATAGGTTGGTGAACTGTTTCCAGTATGAATTGTATTGACTAGACTTGTGCTCCAATCATGACTTGCGAAGGCTGGTGACTTGTATCCAACATGACTTGTAGAGGTTGGTGACTTCATCTGCTTATTCTTTCTCTTCCTATTTCTTTTAGACTTTTGGTTACTAGTAGCTAAACTTTCACCAGAAGATGGAGGAGGAGAAGGAGTAGACTTCACTAACGTAGAAGGTAAAGGATCAACATCCATTTGATTCCCATGACATAAGGTGCTTATATGAGAAGAATCAAGAGCATTTGGGACATTCAGAGTGGTCCACAACCAAACTAGTAGTCCAACATTCAACTCAAGAATGTTCAAAGTGGCCATCAAGGGGTCACCAACCTTTCCAAAGAATGAAAAAACACAAGAATCCCCTTGGGAAGGGGTCCCTTGGTTGGTATCCTCAATATCTTTAGCCATGACATTCTTATGCACAGGTTTGTCCCTTAAGAGATTTCTCACGTCCAAAAAAATCTCACACACTGACTCTAGTGAACCAATGGTATAAAAACCCACACCTTCTAGGAGGTGGCTCCACACATTCAAAAGAAAGACCAGAGATCCTTCCTGAGCGACGGAGTGATTGTTTGGCTGCCTTGAATCAACAATGTGAAAGCGGTGGTACAGACACAACCTAAGGCCAACTACACAAAGTAGCACTCCAACAAAAATTATTAAGAAAAACA
Source organism: Picea sitchensis (assembly GCA_010110895.2). NCBI lineage: Eukaryota > Viridiplantae > Streptophyta > Pinopsida > Pinales > Pinaceae > Picea > Picea sitchensis. Next base: position 100,664 of record SNQJ01S0005983.1, read on the forward strand.
TCGCAAACAAACAACTTCTCCAAAACTTTAGCCCAAGTGGATAAGGTCTTGAGTCCAAAGCAATGAAAAAGTGGAAAGGTACCTTCTAGAAATTGGCACGAATTGATCAAGTCCTAAGACCGATGAACAAAGGAGTGAGAAGTAGTTACCTCGACCTCCACTTACCAACCCTACCTGGTGCAAGTAACCCTCACTTTCTGACACACTCTCCATAAGTATTAATAGTGTGATATGATATATTCCTCAAGTACCAAGGGAAACCCCCCGTAGTCACCTCTAAGATACCTAGGAAAATAAACTATGGATACCAACTCGCAGTCAATGTCTGGAAGAATGGCCGACAATGAGGATCGACCATAAGGATAGGGTAGAAAATACTGAAGCTCTGTAACAACCCAAATTAATTAATTTTTATCATAGTTTTTTTTGTTTTTGTAACTAGGGAAATCGGTAACAACGGCAGTATCATACTTGCGTGACACGGGGTCGAATCTTGTCGATTGCCTTATAACCCTTAGGGATGAATGCATAGCCTACAAGCACGCCCTCCGAGTAAATCGGGGTGAGAATCGACGTTGAGACCTCTTTTTACATATTTCCTTCCATTTACACGGCACTTGCCAATCGATCTACACCCCTGCGGGCATTTTTATCATAGTTTTTAATTTAAATTTAATTAATTATTAAAACATATTAAATGAGACTTTTATTATTTTATTATTAAAAGGTGGGTGAAGTAATTAATGGGGGGATAAGGTTGTTGGGAAATTAATGAGGGAGATTTGAGAGAGGAGGATAAGGAAGAGAGGAGGAGGGGACTTGGAGAGGGGGTCTCATTTTTGGATCGGAAATTTTTGCAAGAGATGAAGGAAGGAGGAGGAGGAAAATTGGGAGAATAGAGAATTTAGGAAACTCTCACAGGGCACTATTGTTGCTGGGAATTTTGGGCTCGGCGGCCAAGAAACCGTAAGGATTCCTAGAGCTAGGGAGTCAGAGAGGTTGTTCCTAGTTGGCTGGGAGGTTAATATTTAGTTTGGGGCAGTTGGGTATGATTATCAACAAGCAGAAAAGGGACTAAATCAACTAATCTACAGGTTGAGGTAAGCATTATGTGTATTTTATCAAGTTTTGTTTTTATTATGCTTTGTTTTATTTTCCTGGTATAGAAAAATCATGAAAAAAAAGTCTAAACTAAGTTGCAGTAATTTCAACAGGAGATTAGAAAGTATTTATTTATATGAGGCTATGTTAGGTAGGCCTTACATATGGTATCAGAGCCCGGTTTCAAAACTGAAACATGGGCTTGACAACAACGTTGCTCCCTGCAACGCTTAGTGAAATCAAAATTTTTATGGTGATCCTTTGGATTCTGCTTCGAAGTTCTAATCTATTTTGAAGAAGATGAGAAAACTTATAGTGGTTGTCATACCCACAATCTGTGACTCCCGAAGCACTTCTAGCTTGTTTGAAAACACAAGTATTCCAACGTAGGATGAACACCTTCAGTAACCACTCACATAACCAGATCAAAGATCAACACACCGATGTTTTCGCGTGGTAAAACCCCTACGAGGAAAAATCCACGGCCCCAACCAACGCGACCACTTGGAGCAATTTATTAATGCAAAGAAAAAGATTACAGAGAGATTTTACAAGAGAGTTTCTCACAATCGATCATCGGCAAATGACCCTACATGCTCTTTAAATAGAGATCATGGACCAATCTGGTGTTAACCCACAGATCAATGGTCGTTAAGATCGAGGAGAGTATGAACCGTCGGATCACTCTATGTCGGGTAACATATTGTGACCGTCGGATTTCCTAACTACAAATGCATACTAAAGAAACACACTTTTACCTAACGACATATTAGACCAAGTAGATCTTAATTAACTCCTAAGTGTCTAAATATCCTAACATCCCCCCTTAAGAACAACTTGGGATAGGATTGAAGGATTTAGAATAGTGACACAATAGGAGAAGGAAGGAGGCATTAGAGCCTATCCCCCCTTAATGAAAACTTCTTGAACTCCTAACATAGATCAAAGTTTGGAAAACTTCGCTTCTGTAAGAGACTTTGTGAAAATGTCTGCAACTTGATCTTTTGTAGGGCAAAAGAGCACTTCAATAATTTGATCATGAATTAGCTTTCTGATGAAGTGCATGTGTAGCTCGATGTGTTTGTTGCGTTGATGTTGAATTGGGTCTTTGGTGAGCTTGATGGAACTCCGATTGTTACACCAAAGGTTGGTCGGATGTTGGTGCCGGAATCCAAACTCTGAAAGGATCTGTCGAAGCCACACGGCTTCCTGACTTGCATTTACCGTTGCTCGGTACTCTGCTTCTGTTG
>SNQJ01S0005983.1:103024-115287 GCA_010110895.2 Picea sitchensis
CTATCACTGGAAATGGTTGCTTTGTTATAGCCTTGGACAAAACTACCACTGGAAACGTTGGACATAAAACTCAAGCTTCTCCTTTTGATATTACTTATGTTTTCATAAGTTGGGCTTTCCTTCACCTTTTATTTATTTCATTGTATGTTCGATATGTAGTATAATTTACATGTGGATTTGAATCCAGTATGACTACCTATAACTTATTGGACTTTCAACCAAAAGCTTCATGACCACCAAAAAAAAGAGAAATCAATAGCATTAATTTCAATATTTGTACAATTGTAGATGGATCCACACCTTCATACAATTCTAGACTTATGTCTGGAGACAAACTACATTGAATAAATAGTAATCTATCCACACACAAAGATAAATGATCAACTATTGATCTGCATGCATAGAAAATGCATTTAATGTTGAACTACTAGGGGGATATGGTTGAGTAATAATTATAAAAAAATATTAATGAAAGAGATATATGTTAATAACAAAAATATTTGAGCCATTGAGGATGGCAAGAAATTTCTTCTTTGGTAGGGAAGCGTGCAAAGTTAACGTTAGATGCAAGGCAAAGTCACATCAACTAAAAAACGGTGGATGGATTTATAAATGAAGAAACAAGTTAACGTTATGTAGAGTCTAGTAGAGGTTAAAGTGGCTTATTAATGAACCGTGATATTAAATTGGTTGTTGTGTATTGAATGCTCTCAACATATTTACTCAATCCCAGAGCGAGTTTTCTTGTCATGTTATATAGAGTACATTCATCCCTCTTGTTAATTTTGTTGCTTGGTGAGGACATGTCATGTTGCTCTTAACACCAACATTACTTTAGACTTGTTTAGCTACACGTTACCAGAGTACACGATGTTCTTGTTTACTTATGGTTAGATTTCTATTAATCGGGATTTCCTTCACCTCATTAAATAAACATCTCCAGTTCAGAGTAGTTGTCGGAGTGAGATAATTTGGAGGCTTATTTGTCCATTTCGCATAAACGAGCTCTTCTATGAAAGGAAAATTCTTTGTATCTTTCTCTTGCAAAGCTTTTAATATTGGTTGATAAACCGTGTAAAATGTAGGGATTTCTGCTAAAACAATATTTGAGTTGGCCACCAAAAGTCTACCAATTGCTTGGATCTCCACTTCTCCAGCACCGCCTCTTCCATCCACAATCCCTGCAAAGATGATCATTCCATTCTTCGAATCTTCGCAGTGAGCCACAACACCCCAAATTGGGGAGTCAAAGTTCCCTCCATCATCCGAGAGACAAAGAAGGCTTCCTAACATTGGATGCTTATTATTCTTCAGCTTCTCTACGTGTATTGCCACAGCTATGCCAGAATAGCTTCCACCGAAATGGATTCCCAGAACAAGACCATTTGTCCAAATCTAAAATAGACGTTGTTTGATGAAGCCACAATTCCAATGGGAGCAAGGAAGCCATAGCCTTGTATCAAATACAAATTTAAAAATTTACCCCACTGCAAGGGCGATGTCATTATCATCGACCCTTCACTTATTTACATGGAACATCAATATCTATACAAGTAAACAAATCTATTTACGTGATTGATTTGAGAAGTAGTTGCAAATATAAATCCTCGAAACTTGCAAAAGTGGGAAGTCATGATGGCCTCTAGCTTCAAGTTCCTTCGATGAAAAGTAGAGCAATCAGTATAATGTCGGATGTTGTAAGGAATCCACTCCAAGTGTTAGATAAAGAGCCAGATGGATTCCCTTATGAAAGTATCTACATAAGTCATACATAGGAAAATCCCAGGAATTGGTAATATAGCTCCTTCCAATTCACTAGGAGAAATTAGAGTAAATCGTGTAACTAGACTTGCAAATCCACTTTATTGGTAAACTCATGTTTGTCTATATATGATCAAAAGTGTTAATTTTTGTGCTTGAGAAAGATCGATCAGGATAGTCAATGATTCATTGCCCGGTGTTGTACTTCGAGAACTGAATCAAAAGATTTACTGTGCGAGTAAATCACCAGTTGTATCCATGATCGATAATCACTTTGTCAACAATATTTAAAGTCATATCTATTGTGTGTCATAACTTCAAAGTGATGATGACAACACTTCAAAGTGATGATAACTATCATCTAGGGTTACGTGTATTACAAAACAAGATTCATTTAATGGAGGAGTGGAGGAATGAAATTTCGTCTATCATTTATGAGTGTTTCAAATCATCATTGAATCCTTAAACAATTTCTAGGCCTTGAACCGACCATCCTCATAAATATAGCTACCTAGCCTAAGGACAGTTGTAAGCAACATTTATAATAAAAAATAAAAAATAAAAATAAAAATGTATATATATAATTTCTAAATGACATTTGATTTCCCATGTTCTCATTTGGAAATTAAACTTGCAAAAGCTTACCAAACATTATGTGACATTCTTAGCACTATAGATGCTTGCAATTTTTTTTTAATAATTAATGACTCCAAAACATAGAACAAAAATGTTGGTTGAATAATGCTAAAACTAGCATGTACTCTTCCAGCAACAATACAAAAGAGCACTGGAGCAACTAGAGTGCTTGAAATTTTCAACCATTGTAGCAACTTTGGCATGAAAGTGTGATGCATGTTCTCTCTCTATTTCTCATGCATATCCCACTTTCCTAGTAATCTATTCTTCGTAGTTTCAATTCCCGTCGATTCAAGTTCATCCCCTATCTATAAGTTTTTGGTAATTCACAAGAATTATTCCTGTATTTGTGTTTACTTCTGAAGGAACATGAAAAAATAAAATGATGGTTTGAAATTGTATCAATATTGTGTGTGTCCGCTATGGAATAGATGGCGGTTTCTTACACTTCTATTATTTTGGAATACAAATATATATATAGAGAGAGAGAGAGAGAGAGAGAGAGAGAGATTGTGTACACGTTTCTGCATTAAATTTCACAAACAAAATAAGTGGAAGACAGATCATGTGGTGGAATTGTAGAGTTTAAAATATTGTATAAAAAGAAATTTCTAAATGTTAATAAGGATGATGCCAACTTAGCAATAAAATTTCAAACTTATTAACTAATAAAATAATATATATAATATTTTCAATATTTTTTTAAATTAATTACTTTAAAATTAATTTTAATTTTTAAATTAATGTTGAATTCAAAAAATTTATTTAAATAATTATATTATATTGAAATTATATATATAAAGGTATACATATGTGGTTAAAATAAATGCTATGACCTAATACATATGTTGTTAAAATGGATTATATATAAAACAATCATAACAATAAATAAATTCTTTTTTTTAAATGTGTGTTTTACATATTTTCTAGAGATTATGGTGATAAGAGCATAATAAAATAAGTATTGGTTCAACAATTAGTGAAATAAATCTATATTGATGAACACCATCCTAATATAATGTGAAGTTGAAAGTACTAAGTATAGTATAGCAATATCAATTCAATATATGTAATGATGTTACAAGTGTGTTTATATATTATATGTAGGATTGTGAAAGGCAAATTAATATTATAATATATGTGTGAGGTCAACATAACAATGATTAGATGATTGAATGGTGTAATAGTTATAATGAGAGTGCATACAAAATAGAAGATAGGGTAACGTTCTCAGTGTGCTCTTAATGTGAGATAGGTTAAAAAGAAGAAGAAGAAGAATCAAGAAATAGGGAATATAAGTAAAGTGAATTATGGCAAAGACGACGAGGATATAAGAATGACAAGATAGTTAGTATGTAATAATGATGGAAAATTAATGGAGAATATTAATGATAAATAAATAAGTATACAAGAATGGCAAGTAGTATAAAGTATTAGAGTGTGAAGTGACATACAAGTAGGTAAGATGGAAAAAGTATGCATTTTATGCAATGTGATATATATAGTAATAAGGTGTTGATATGAACGGTGGTTGAAGATAGTGAGAGGATATGCACGAAGTGTATTAAGAACATAACATGGACAAAATGATGGTTAGAGAAAAATAGATGTAACATAAAGATAATAAATAAATAATGATATAATACAAAGGTTATCGATGTAATACAAGGTGTGGGAATGTAAGAAATGCAACATGATACGATGTTACAAAGGGTAGTAGACAATTGAGATAATGTGTATAAAAAAAATAAAAAATAAATTAATACGTAGGTTAGAGTATAACACACAAAAGTAAGTGAGAGCATGAACGAGAATTATAGTCTAAGGACATTGCTATAATTGTTATAGCAAGATTTGCCTCACCCTATGCAAACTTACACATAGGGCCTTTTTTCCATAACCCTGTGCAAACTTGAAGTCCCTTTTTTGCAAATCACAGAGCTAAAAACATTATTTTTACACATATGCGCGCCCTACCTATAGTACATCATGCGTATACGCAGGTTGCACCACTACAACCCGTGCACATCGAGATTTGTGCCCAAAATTAAAAAATGGTGTCAGGTTTCCATGTCATGTCGAGGGACCCATGATCCTTGACCTTCCACATATTGGAAACGTTCCGACTCGACCCTTCAGTTCCACTTGAAGGCTACAAATAGGCCAAATCTGAGCTATGGAAAAGAGGAGAAAAATTCAACTTTGAGAGCAAAGTTACTCTGGAGAAATTATTCACTTCATATTGAGTCTGCGTCCCTTTGTCCTTTTAAGTCTGAACACATTGTTCAACCCCCAAGCTCTTCCCTACATGATTGAGAACATCTTTGTCTCTCTTATATGAGCTTGCCTTTGATGGAGGATTGAAGTGGTGGAGGCCTAGTTGGAAGGAGCTTAGTTTCTCGGTTTTGAACCGTGCCGACACGAAAGTTTGTAATTCATTCACTTCTATTGATTACATTTTAATATAAATACTCTTTTCTCGCCCAATTAATATCTTGTGAATATTTGAATTGTTATTCCATGGGCGTATTTGTTATGAATATTGATGGATTATGCTATTGAATTTGTTAACATTATATATTATCACCATATGCTTGTGTTTATTGGTTGTTGAGGACTAGTTGCAGGTGTATTGCTTTGAGTCAAGTGCTCAACGGTGGACTTTATCGAACGTCTGGACGAGGTAGGCCTTTTATCTTGTCTTGCTAGCATATTTGTTTATATAGCATACTTGAGATTAGAGTTGATTTCTGCAGTTATTTCCGTTTGTTGTAGTTTACCCCTATCCATAGAGAGATTTTCCTTGTAACAAAATTGGCGACCATATTGGGGATATAATCTTCTTTTTCGGGGTTTGGAGTGTTTTTATCCATAGGTTGCTCTTGTTTATATTGAGTTTCTTGTCATGTGATTACTTGACAGCCTCTGTTCACTCCAAGTCTGAGTTTATTAGCCTTCTCCTTAGCCTGTCTGTGTTTTAACACATATACGCGGATTTTTTCCTAACAGTCGCATACATACACGTGTTTTCCTTCTGCAAGAAGCGTATATACACACTTTTCCCTTGAACAGTCATGTACATCACCCTTTGTTGCTTGATTGTTGGGTTTGATGGTTGTTGGGTAGGTTTTGATGATTGTCGAGTCTTCTTGGGTCTTTGTTATGACTGTTAAGTGTTTGTGGAGTGACAGGAAACCTTTCTTTGGTTGAATTTTTGGGCGGTGCCTTTCTCATCATCTTTTTCATTTAATTGTCCTTGCATCTTGGGTTGGATGTTTGCTCCTTGATATCCTACTTGGTTTGTCTATGTTTACATACAATAGAGTTTTTATATCAAGTTGTTGTTTAGTCCTTGCATTTTCATTCTCTTATATTGAAAATACAAAAATATTAGGCATTTTACATTGTTGGCATTTTGATCTTTTGAGTCCTTATCATTAATCTTAGTGCATGTAAAGAAAGATTGCATTTTACTTTTTAGAATGAATTGAGAATTGCATTTTGAAAAACATCTCATTTATTTGGAATTGAAGTTAGGACTTTGCATTGTATTCATATCCATTTATTTTACTTGTTGAGTCATAACATCACTAGTTTCACGACCGCACCTTTTTGAGTAAGCAAGACCACTAAAAGTAACACTATAATTTAAAATTGATTAGTAACGATTTTATTTTTCTAGGGTGCACAAACTAGCTTAGGATTTAGAGCCTTGGAATAGGATTTTGTGAGTAAACTTCTCCAAGTCTATTAAATCAACATATGTGTTTGACTAAGGGAGTGGAGAAATCCATTGTATAATCGGTAATATCAGGAGGTTCCACTTACACTAGAGTTAAGCACGAGGTCGCGTGAGGTTGATTGAAGGGATATCCCCCCGATACCTTCTTAGTGTCAGATACATTTCTGGGGATCTATTCGTATATTGGGATCTTGCTAGTACCCTTAACTCTGTGAGAGGCAGTGCTTTCAAGGTTTCAGTCTTTGTTACCCTACCTATACGGTGGACCTAACTTACAACTGTTTGCTTGTGCATCGATTATATTATGGTTGCTTAGTTGCTTGACTTAGGTACCACATAGGTTACTTGAAGGGGTTATTCTGCAGCTACCTTGGGTTAGATAAGGGTCGAACATCACACAATCTTTATGGAGGATTACCTCTCCGGGGGGATCTGACCGACTGGTTGTTAAGCCCATGCGGGCCCTTATAATTGATTCTGATACCTCTAATCTTTAGCAGAGGAGTCTTAGACCCCTCTTGGGCGAGGCATACCTACTTTAGAGAGGGAGGCCCCTTTCAGCCACTTTATCATGTTTGTGTGCATATTAGTCATTTGAATTTTTTTTGGTGTGCTCTTTGATTACTAGTTGGCCTTAGGATTTGTTTTTTATATCTTGATTCTTGAGTCATCATGGATCCAGACCAGCGTCCTCGCACGTCTCGCCGCTTGTTACAGCTACCACTGCATTTTGAGTCTTTGCCTTCTAAAAGGCGCAAAGTTATTAAACATGGTACACACACCTCCACTTATCAGACTTGTGATCATACAAGGATGAGTACTAAAGCGAGTCAGCAAGATAATGGGAGTCCTTCCACTCCCATACCTACTATAATTAACGGTACCCCTTCGACGCCTTCAACCACAATGGTTGTAGTCTCAGAGGAGCCTATCATCACCTTTGTTCGTCCCATAGTGAATACTCAACATATAGCCACGAACCCTTTTGGGTCTCTTTGTCACTCACCAGGCTATAACATTTAGTCCATCCCTATGGCCTCTAGTCCTTTTTCTTATGGTATGTCGAATTTCACATCGTAATTTTCAAACTCCATCCCAGGAACGGGTACAAATACTAGCGTTGGACTTGGGGGCACAACTTCTCCACACACTCCATTCTCGTTTGGTGGTACTCATGTCCCTCAAACAACTCCTACCGTTGGAGGCGTTCCTCCTCTTTATCCTGGGTCTAATCTTGTTGCTTCTGGATGGAGTAACCAAACTGGTGGACAAGCTATTGCTCATGTTCTATCCTTTACACCCACCTCCTCTGTGCAGATTTTGACCAACACGTTTGGCATGATGAATCCACCTTTATCCTCCGGATTCACACCCAGAGGAGGTCAGTTTCACACCTTGGGAAACCCCCAACCCGGAGCCACTCCGGCTGGGGGCAATTTTTATAACCCTCATCAGAACATCCCTACTGGAATGGTGCCCAACCAACCCCTTATGAATTAGTCTGGAGGAGGGTCTTATAATCCCGGACAGGGCCATGGTGCTTACCAGAACCCTGGATGGGTTGCGATTCCCCAACCACAATCTTTCCAGGGAGCTTGGGGCCAAATGTCGCAACCCCATCTCCCTTTTTTGGCCATGCTCAATATGCCAAACTTGTCTAAGTTAATGAATGACCTCGTGCATCATGATCCATCATGGCCCTCCATCCCCACTAAGATTCCTTTGGATATTCCAAAATTTGAGGGACGGACCGATGAGGATTTTGGTGATCACGTTACCACCTTTCACATGTCGTGATCCTCGAATTCCCTTAATGATGATTCTATTCGATAAAGATTGTTTCAACGCACCCTCACGGGGGTTGTTGCGAAATGGTATATCGAGTACCTAGGGGGGCATACAAAACTTTTAATCAGTTGGTTTTAGTCTTCCTCAATGACTTCTAATTGTCGGTTCGTTACGATACTGACATCGAAATTTTGTCGACATTTTGTCAGGATAGGGCCACTCATATCTCAGATCACATCCAGGAGTGGCGTAGACGGAAGAGGTTGATCAAGGCCTACATACCCCCATAATTCTTGCTAGAGTGGTTGCTTAAATATCCCCTGCCTTATATTTCGAAGAATGTTTCTATATCCAGGGTTACTTCTGAGGAAGAAGTGATTTTTAAAGCCTAGCATCTAGATATTATATATGCTCAGTCTTGGATGTTATACGAGATTCCTCCTGACGCACCGAGGTCAAACTATGACCCTAGACAAAATCCTGGACCTCATGTTGATGGCATTGTGGGCTCCGTCAATGTGAAATCCGCAGAATCAATGAAAATCCATTTGAAAGACTTGTCCTAAACCAATATGTAAGAGGGCCAGCTTCGTGTGTGTCCTCTAATCCCACTCAATCGGAAGATGTACACTCTGTGCAATCGTCGACTAGCCCGAATGGTAACCAACAATCGGGAGGGAATAAGAAGAAAGAACGTAATAATAATCGTAGGGGTGGGAAGGATAATAATAAACCCAAGGACAATGGTAATTATGAGAAGACGAATATTGATGCTAGTGAGGGCAAGAAAGAAAGGTGGAAGGTGAAGTTTCCCTGTAATATTTGTACAAATGATCACCTTACCCATTTATTCCCCAAACTTGTGGAAGCTGTGACGATTTTATCTCTACCTCCCGCCGTGCTGACTAATCATTTTCCACATAACCAACACATGGCCTCGAGCTCCTCAAATGTCGGAAATGTGGCGAGTGGGAGTCAAAACCCACCGACGCAAGACGATGACCATTTATGCATCAATATGGTTAAATCAAAGGTTAATGTAGCCACTCAGTCTCACGATTACAATTCTCCACTGACTATACCTGGTCTAGAGTCTCCCCCTCCTCTGGAGACGCCCTTATAGATCGAAAAACCAGAGCCCCTGTGTCGTATTCCAAAAGGAGTACTTAAGCACTCTACCCACAATCCTAATGCTAGAGCCACCCATAATTACTCTATTGTTGAGGACCTGGGTCAAACCCCCTATGCGATGTCAGCTCTGGAGGTACTCCAGATGTGTCCTTCACAGAGGAATGCTTTTCTATCTGCATTAGGAAATCTAGATCCTTGTGGCTCGAAAGTTATCAAGTTTGACGTCACAGATGTGATTCCTCACTTGCCTTACCATGTGGCATTCCAAATCCATGTGGGTTACTCGAAGTATACCATCAAGCGTACTCTTGTCGATGAAGGCGTTGTAACATGTGTGATGTCCCTGGTCTATTGGAAAGCCCTTGACTCTCCGACCCTTTCTCAGTCTCCGACCATGTTGACTGCTTTTGACAGTCGTTCCTTCCACCCTCACGGTATTCTTCCTGCCTTTATGTTCCAGTTAGGTGGGAAGACGGTAGAGGTGGATGTCGAGGTGGTTGATGCACCCCTCGATTATAACTTGTTACTAGGACACAATTGGACTTAGGATATGACTACAATCGTATCGTCCGTCTTTCGTACTCTTTGTTTTCCTCACGATGAGAAGATCGTGATGATCGACCAATTTTCCTTTGCATATGCTAGTCCCAGTGCATCTGTTGGACCGTCGATCCCCATGATAAAAAATTCTCAGCCGACAACTGAGAATATCGGTGTCAGCATGTATCCATCCCTTATGGGTACCTTCAACTTCATGGCACCAGTTCACCATATTTACGCCATGTCCAGTAGGCTCGTTTCGTCAGAGAGGTTCGTTCCTTTCCACACTTCCTATTTTAACGATCCTTGGACCCTACCTTCCTTGATGACATCTTATGAAGGTCAGTCACATTCTGGCATGGCCATGCCACTATCGGCAACAGAGATTGTGTATCAAGTTGTTCTTGACTCTTCCGCCTATCCAAATCCTGTTACCTCGTAGATGGACGAGGAGGATCCTGTCTTGGAGCCCATGTGAGCCACTTCATCGACTTGTTCACATGACTCCCTAGATGAGACTTTCTCTTTGGATGAAGCTATCATCTAAGCCATGAACGGTTCTGACAACCCTTGGGGTGATATGCATCATCGCTCTTATTTTCTCCCAGAGCTTGTTAGAATCAAACAAGACAACTTTAGATCTACTTTGAGCGAGATAGTTGGTCACGCCATAGTTCCACTTGATACGCATGACATTTATGCTAAAGGAAATATGGCAAGTGTCTCCCCTACCGTCATGATCGATATCTCTCATATCCCTGGAAAGACTGAAAATGTACACATCGGTGCAGATTGTTTGCTAGAAGAAATCTTTATCTACACCGAACTCTTCAAGGAATTCTGAGATGTATTCGCTTGGTCATATGAAGAGATGCCAGGAATCGACCCTCGAATTGTCGAACATGAGATTAAAACTTACCCAGATGATAAGCCTATTCGACAATGTCTTAGAGCTGTCAATCCTAGGAAGGCCCCTTCTAATAAGGCAAAGGTAGAAAAACTGCTTAATGCTGGCTTTATCTACCTGGTTCCCTTGACTGAATGGGTATCCAATCCCGTTCATGTGAATAAAAAGCAAGGAACAATTTGTGTATGCATGGATTTTCATGACCTGGACAAAGCATGTCCTAAAGACAACTTCCTCAAACCCTTCATCGATCAGATTCTCGACGAGTATGCAGGAAGCGAAGTTTTTTCTTTCATGGATGGATTTTCAGGGTATAACCAAATTCAGATTAAACCCGAGGACCAACACAAGACAACATTCATTTTCCCTTAGGGTACTTTCGCATACCGGAAGATGCCTTTCGGCCTTAAAAACGCCGGAGCAACCTTCCAACGTGCAATGACCTTCACGTTTCATGATCTCAAGCATATAGTCAAAGCCTATCTTGATGATATTGCTACTCACTCCCGCGAGAGAGCGGATCACCCTAAGCACCTTCAACTAGCCTTTGAAAGATGTCGCCATTATCGCATCCGGTTGAACCCTCATAAATTCATCTTTTGCGTTAGGTCAGGACGTCTTCTAGGATTTTTAGTCTCCAAGACTGGGATCATAGTAGATCCGTTAAAGTTTCAGGCAATACTTTGATTGCCTCCCCCACACACTATTCAACAACTTGAAGGTTTACAGGGGAAAGCTAACTTTTTATGTCGGTTTATAGTGAACTATGCCAATATTACTAAGGGTTTCATGCGTCTCTTGAAGAAGGACATTCCTTTTATCTATGATGAGTGAGGCCAGGAATCCTTCGATGCTTTGAAGAAAGCCTTGGTATCGACGCCTCTGTTGAAGTCCCCTGACTACAATAAAGATTACTTGCTTTATGTCGTCACGTCCGAAGAGACGATTGGTATGGTGTTGGTTCAGGAGGATGATGAGCTCCGTGAGCACATCATTTACTATCTTAGTTAAAACTTAGTCGGTCATGAACTCAAATATTCTCTTGTTGAAAAGATAGCTTTGGTTGTTGTTCACGCAGTCCAACAGTTATGACATTATATATTGCTTTGCAAAACTATCGTGGTTGCCGATGTAAATTCATTTCAATACGTCCTTACCAGGTGTATCATAGGGGGGAAGTGTTGAAATAATGTAACTGCAAAGAGTATTCTTATTAGTATTGATATATTATTCATAGGATCAATCCCCATTGTGGATTGATCATGTCGGTTATTGTAATAGGACCAAATCCCCTTTTGCAGATTGGTCAAAATACAATTGTAATAGGCAGAATAAGAAGTCAGCCCCAGCAGATATTAAAGAGACCCAGAAATATAATAAAGGTGGGTTTACCCACCCAGTTTGAGAAGTCGGCCCTGCCAGTGAAGAGACACTTCACACGTGCCAAACTTGTATAAATAAAGGAGGCTAGCGCCTCACTTAGACACAAAACTCACTTGCTCAGTTTGAGAGACAAGTTATGATCTGTTACCGGAGAAGAAGGAGAGAGAGAGTGGTGCATATCTAGGAGAGGACTTTCCGTATTAGCATAAGAGATCTCTTGGCATTGTATTGGATATCTATATTAAGGAAGTTTTGCTGGGTTTTCTTCCCCTAGAGGGTTTCCCAGGATAAATGTTGCGTCTCTTGTGATTGTGTATTTCTCAGTGATCTTGGATTATGCTATTGTTATCTAATGAAATGCAAACATCTATAATA
>SNQJ01S0005983.1:129352-156996 GCA_010110895.2 Picea sitchensis
CCAGTGAGAGAGAAGGAGAAGAGTGGCGCATCTTTTGGAGAGGACTATCTGTATTGGTTTGAGTTATCTCTTGAACATTGTATTGGCAATTTATGATAAGGAAGTTATTGGCAATTTATCTCTTGAACATTCAACTGTTACAAAGAGAGTTTTCAAATATTTGCGTGGCACTTCAGATTATGTAATCTGCTACCAAGGAAGTGTTGGACCAAACAGAGTATTGAATGTACCAGGTTTTGTTGATGCAAATTGGGCTAGAGATCTTGATCGCCAAAGATCTACAAGTGGTTATGTGTTTAACCTATTTGGAGGAGAAGTCAGTTGGATGAGCAAGAGGTAGGCTAAGGTTGCACTCTCAACTATGGAGGCTAAGTACATGACAACCACTCATGTGAGTAGAAGTTGTATGGTCATAGAGAGTTTGCTTAGATGTTAGTTTCATACAAAAAGTTGCAAGGCTATATTACGACAATCAAAGTGCAATCTTTTTGGGAACGAACCTTGCTTATCATGATAAAATGAAGCATATTGATGTGTAGTATCATTTTGATAGAGAAATGGTTGAACAACAACAAGGTGTTGTTTGCGAAGGTTTATACCTTGAAGCATGTGCGTAGACTCAATGGTGAAGTTTGTGAGCTTTGAGAAGTTCTCCTGGTGCAGGAAATCAACGGGCATAGTTGTCCCAAGCCACTAATTGCATGTATGCATGGCTCCCCAATGCAAAGTATTCAACAAGTGGCAAATTGTTGTATGTGTGTTGTACTCTTTGTGTGCAAATAGATTGTGCATCATGATCACAACCTCAATTGGGGAGTTTGGAGGCCTGGTGGCCTCCCATGTGGGGGTTTGGGTTGGAAGCTCCAAGAAAAAATTTGGGTCTGTCATGGGTCTTTTATGGGTTTTGGGTGGTTTTCTTCCCATGGTTTTATAATTTATACCCATTGAATTCTAATACTGCCTCAGATTTAGGCTAAATGATGTTGCTGAATACCAATATATTGTATTGAGCATTGTTTTGTTAATACAATGAGAAAGAGGTGCAACTCTAATTGGTTGGTCTTCAGGGTAAATCCTTTGTTTACTAAGAGCGCTCTTCATCAAGAGCCATATCCCATCATATCAATAACACCATGCAAGGAGCAACATCATGAAACAAGGAACTAACAACATCAAGCAAGTTGATCAAAGGCATGAAGATAACCAACATAAGAGGATCACCACCATCTATCAACACCAAAGAGTATGTGGCTATGAAGAAAGCAACATGAACCAAGACAATCAACCACATAGTCCATCTCATGCAACATCATAGAGGATCCACAATCATCACTATCTCCAACCAAGATGCACTATCATCAAGCAAAAATAAGAGGTATGCATTTCAAGCTCATCAACATCCCTGCAAGTTACCCCTAAAATACTTGTTATGTGATGAAAATCACAATTTACCACTCGTGCCAATATGAGGGGTAACAGGCCATACTATTGCCCTATTTGAGGTGCATAATGAGAAGGATGATTCACCAATTACCTATAAAGTCCAAGTATGATTACATTGCATGTTAATGCTTCGCTTTCTGTCTATATAAACGTGTGCTTGCAGGGAGAAGGGAAATCAGTCCAAAACAGTTCAGGGCTAGTCCTGTTAAGAAAGTGTTTCCATTGTAGACCTATATTTTGAATGGATGGTTTCCACAACCATTATTCGCTCAGATAAGGATTCATTCAAAACAATCTCTGTGGTTATATATCATCTTTCGACCACATGATTATTTAAACTTTTACATGTGAAAATAACTCTTCTCGAAGCTCCTTTTGAAGTTCATTCCAAATCTGGTTTTGACACCAATTTCCTTGCAACTTACATATCTGTACCAAATCGGGTTGTTGTCAAACATCAATTATGATTTCGAAATAATGAGATCCAGGGTCCAAAAATAAGGCTCGCACATTTTAGACAGCCACGTTCCAGTGTGGCTTGGAGGATGTCCACCACCCACTTACACCACTCTATTCAGCCCTGGCTGGCCTAGTGTCCTGGGGAACTCTTCAAATGTCAGGGGAACTCTTCAAATGTCATACAACCACTTTTCTAAGCAACCACTGATTGCATCTATAAGTACCATTAGTCTAATCTCTATGTGTCTTGATAAGAACACAGGCCCTACAGAATTACATGGGCGTGAACAAGAGTATACTCCAAAAAAAGAGCTTAGTTATACTATCCATAAACCGTGAATCAGTTTCTCCACATAACTGGGTAATTCTACACCATCTTTCAAGTTGTGTTATTCCATACTACATAGTCTCTAAGTGGGCTGCTTTGATGATTGATTTGCCTCAACAGCAGAGCTTTATTGCTCAACCACAGATGATGGCAATGGACATTTAGTCAGAAGACTTGTCACTGCTTCTCTGTCTCAATCTGTCTACAAGGTATTTGCTTTATTTAACACTTCACCCAAGTTGCCAGGAAGATTTGATTCATTGTCTTGAAACTATGTACCAGTATTTGTGAAGTGAAAAGTAAATAATTCCATCTAGTAAACACCTACTTTTAGACATACATAGTGTGATGCAATATCTTAGCCCAAAAACCAAATCGCTGTCGTAAAGGTGTGAAGATGTGGAAGTACAAGGAGCAGTATGATATGTAAATGTGCCCAAGAGGCCTAAATCACAAGACGGGATGCTTTATGGAAATTATTACTAAAATGGCTGCAATTATGAAGAGGAGTCATGCATTGATTGAGATAAAAGCACTGTCTTGATCAGGAGAAATGGTCTCTATCACCTCTATTTATACTAATCTATGTGCACAAACGTGTACTTTGACCCAATAATAATGCAATTCAGTGACTACAATTCTTGTTTATGAGCAAGTTGTTTACCATAAATGAGGAATACGAAGACTATAAATGAGGGGCTCAACTGCCATAAATGAGCATAACCGGTTTCCATTCTTTTATTTTCCTTAGATTTCTATCTAAAATCTCAAATATTTTCTCCAACAACACACTGTCATTTATCATCTCAAGTACACAATGTTGTTCCTATCTTTATATGTCTTGTAGGATCGTAACAACTAAAACCTCAACCATTTAGTAGAAGAAAAATCCCAAACTACAAAATCAAACTCACCCTTTGGAAAACGCTCTCCATTCAAAAAGAGAAGGATTAGAAAAAAATAAAATTAGAATGGAAATATTGATGAGGACCTCATTTCAATAATACATGCACCAATAAAAACAAAGAATTCCAAATTCAACAAAGCAATAACCAAGGATCCAAAAAACAAGAAGACATAAAGCATATGATTAACCAAAGATAATAAACTCATTTTGCACAAAAATGAAATAAAAGGAACCATTCCCAAAACAATAAGTGATATCACCTTTAAAATACTCCAACATACCAAAATCATTTTCATGAGAGGAAAAATCGAGGCTATGAAGGACAAATCCTAATAGATTCCAACTACATACACAAGTTCATATAAGACTTTGCAATAAAAACCAACATCCAAACTTCTGAAGCATCATACTCCTATGAGGTAGAATTTTCAAGCAAGTAGGAAGTACAACACTAATAATTTTACACCAAAAGTTTCCATATATATACAAATATTCAAAGAACATCAAATTTCGATGTCAAGAAAATAGAAAAATATGATGCAATATTAGGATATAAGTAGATTTATGAATATGACATACCAATCCACCAAAAGAACATATTCTACAATTCCAAAGAGGCAAGAAGATAAACTCCATTTAGATAAAGAAGATCTACATTCCTTAGTATCCACATTACAAATAAAAAGGATAGTAAGAAAAAATACAATAATTTGCAAACATTATCAAGCAAAGGACCACTAAACCAGAGGAACCTAAAATAGATATTGAGCATAAGATCAACCTAGAACCAAATAGCCAACCCACCCTAAGATAACCTTACAAACTAAGTCTTTAGAAAATGAATATATAGAAAAACGAGTCAAATAACTCTTCAAGAAAGACTTTATATGAGCATTCAAATGATCTTATGGTACCCCGATCTTGTTAGTAAAAAAGAAGGATATGCGAATGTGCATAGACTATATATCTCTTAATAAAGTTGCACTAAAATGGATGACCTTCTCAATACACTGAAAGGGGAATCCATTTTCTCCAACATAGACCTAAGAAAGTGGAAACTACCAAGTAAGAATAAAAGAAGCATAAATACCTGAAACAGGCTATACAACAAGGGATGGTCACTATGAATTTCAAACCTTGACATTTAGATAAACATGTGTACCAACCACCTTTATGAGAATGATGAACAATTTATTCTGCCCATACCTAGGAAAAATCATCACCGATGACCTGCTCTTTAGCAAAAATGAATAAAAACATGAAACTCATCTAGAAATTATGTCAAGACTCAATACTAATAAGAGAAACCAAACAATTGACAAAATATAAAAATGTAATTTCTTCCAAAAAGGGGTCGATTACCTTAGATGCATCAAATAAGGTCATACCAATCAAACCCTCATAATAAAAGAGATCAAAGACTAGGAAACAGTAACACTATTAAGAGTTCAAAATATTAGAGGTTCCCTAGGATTAGTAGGCTTCTATAAAAGATTTACAGTAAACTTTTCTTACATAGCAACAACCCCATTAAAACTCATAAAGAAATCAAAAAGATTTGAATGGAGTAAAAAACAACAAGAAGCCTTCAATCATTTAAAGAAAAGTTTAATAAAGGCTCCAATACTAACCTTACTAGACCCTTATAAACCATTTTGTCATCCACACCAATATAAATGGGAAAGCAATTGAGCAGTACTATCAAAAATCAAAAAGCAATTGCCCGAGGAAGCTAAAAATGGAATGTCATAGAGCAAGGGCACCCCATCCTCAATCAGGAACTAGCTATAATCTATGCCATCAAAATAAGGAAATATTACCTTTAAAACAAAGATTTCGAAGCAATAACTGACCATAAACCATTACTCTATTTACCCCGAAAGGAAAATTTACAAGTAAATGCCAATATAGATGGTCACGACTCACTAGTGTTCATTGAATATAAACCAAAAACAACCTACAAGACCGAAAAGGAAATGTAGTTCTAGAGAAACTTCTGGATCAAAACTGTGTGTGAAGTTTGAAACGTCCAACGTTTCGAGTGGACACTCCACCCATCATCAGGGACATAAGAAGGAAATGTAGTTATCGGTGCCCTCTCTAGAATTTATGCAAAATATTATTATCCTTAATACATGGAAATCTTGGAGATGAAATAAAGATAGGACAACAAGAAGAAAAAGAATGTCAAGAAATCATAGCACTGATAAAACAAGGAAACCACCTACCCAAATACAAAATAGAAAATTACACCTTATGGCACAATGTTTTATAGTGGTTCCTAACAGAGATCCCCAAAAATACAAAATCCTTTAAGAATATCATGATATCCCATTAGCAAGAAAAATAGGAACAAATAAATAAATAAAACCTTTGAAGCACAAGACAACATGTTTACTGACAAAAGGTGAAGAAATATATAGAAATATATATTTAAACACTTGTGAAGCATGCCAAGTATATAAATTTGAAAAGAAAGCATTTCAATGGAAGTTGTTACAAAATTACCAAGAGTATCAAGACAGAATGACCATATCTCAGTTATTTTGGACAAATTGATCAAATATGGGAGATTAATTCACTGTAGAATGAATCAAAAGCAAGTGATTTATTGAAATTCTATCCTCCAAGCTTTTCTCTAAGTATGGCTTGCCCAAAAATATTGTAAACTAACAAGATCCAAAATTTACGGAAAACTTACAAAAAGATCTTTTCAAAACTCTAGTGCTCAATTAAACTTCAGCACCATCCTCATACAGATGGACATGCAAAAAGAATAAACCAAATCATGGAAAACATGTTGAGAGAAAATGTAGCATCCAATTAATTAATGTGGGAAGAAAGCCTACCTTCGTTAAATTCTCCTACAAGAACAACATCCATTCAACAACAGGCATGAACACTATTAAGAGCAGTGTACCATTTCAACCCTCTAAATTCTATCGATCTTGATCTTGCAAATGTCAAAGGAAAGACAAAAACCTTGCTACAAATGTTGGACAGAAATCAAAAGAATGTACAAAGAACTTGAAAATGGCACAATTAAAAGCGGAACTATATGAAAACCAACATCATATGCCAAGATCCTTTCAAAACAGAGGCATAGTATATCTAAGAGTCAAGCCAAACAGCTTCAAATCTACTTGAAGATGCAAAAAAACCTCTCCTAAATACTACACACCATTCAGCATCGTAGAAAAGATAAACGAAGTCGCCTACAAAATATAGCTACCACCTCAAATCAAAATTTATCTAGTTTTCTATCTTAATTTCTTATAGAATGCACTAATCAGATTTAAGTTTTTAACACTATACTAGCAAAGCTATGACACTGTAGAAGAGACTGAGCAAGAAAAAAAAAGTCCTATAAAATCTTAGATCAACAAACAGGAAAGTTTCCTAACAAAGAAAAATAATAGAGTATGTAATCTAATGGTCAAACAAATTAGTTGAAGAGGCTACTTGGAAACCAGCAGCCTTTAGAAGAATCTAACATCATGGAGGACAACAAGTCTCTCAAAGGGGAAGGCATGTTACAGCCCCAAATAAGAAGACTACTATAAAGGTAGAACTAGCATTTTGCATCTTTAATGTGTTAAAAGATAGCCTAAAATCACAAAAATAAAGAACATTCTGGTAAGAAAAGTGGGTTGACTTAGGCATAAAAGCTTCATGAAGGAATATCTCCGAGGCTTGAGCCAAGCCAACCTTAGCAGTCTACAATTAAATTCACATATGATGACCTACAGAAGAACGCCCGGCCAATTTAAACCAGAAGAAATTAACTGGTATAAATAGAAGACAAGTAGGGCTCATTTTCATACACATTACTCGACTTCTCTCCTCAATTATTGTGCACTTCTTCTGCTACACAGTGACTTCATCCATTGTATTCCATTGGTCATTTCTGCTGCAATTCAGATCATTTGGTATCATTATCAAGACCGCATTTCACAGAGGAACCACCTTCTTACTAGAGGAATATTTGGTCCACACTGCTAAAATAAGGTATTTCATTTTTATACCTTTACTTACAGCATAGAATCATTTGCATAGTTGCACTTATTAGCTACTCTATAAGAAAAAGAATTGGGCCTTAGTCTTGGCCTTAGAATTAGTGATCATATGCTATGTTGTCTCTGCCTCTACTAATTATTGTTTCTTATATTCCAAGTGACCCAGTCTAGGAGCTCTCAAACAAATCAGGCCCTGGAGGACATCTCGGGCCTTTGAGACTATTTCACTGCTTATCACATTCTATAATGATGATAGATGTGATGAGAGGATGGAACCATATATTAGTGAGCCAGGACCAAGTGAGCTCCAGCCACATGAAGTGTAGCAATGGACATTAAGTGTTTGACAATTTGAATTTCATCTGCATTGGAAGTTTGTTGATGGCCACACTCTGTTGCCTTACTTGAGGTGCATAGTGGGAAGGATGATTCACTGATTACCTATAAAGTCTAAGTATGATCTACATCGCATGCTCATGCTTCGCCCTCTCTATCTATATGAACTTGTGCTTTGCAGGGACTCGGGAGAAGGGAAATCAGTCCAAAACAGTTTAGGGCTGGTCCTGTTTGGAATGTATTTCAAGCAGACCTGTATTTTGACTGGATTGTTTCCACAACCATGATTCGCCCAAAGAAGGATTCGTTCAAAATTATCTCTGTAATATTACATCACCTTCCCACCACATGATTATTTAAGCGTTAATACATGAAAATAACTCTTCTCAAAGATCCTTCTGAAGTTCATTCCAAATCTGGTTTTGACTCCAACATCCCTCACGCTTTACATATCTGTTCCCAATTGGGTTGTTGTCAAAGATCATTATGATTTTGAAATAATGAGATCCAGGGTCCAAAAAATTGGCTTGCACATTTTAGGTAGCCACATTCCAGTGTGGCCTGGAAGATGTGCACCACCCATTTAGACCACTATTCCGCACTGACTGGCCTAGTGTCCTAGAGAACTCTTCAAATGAAATACAACCACTTTTCTAAGTTACCGTTGGTTGCATCTATAAGTACCATTAGTCTAATCTCTATGTGTCTTGATGAGAACGGAGGTACTATAGAATTACATGGACATGAACAAGAGTATAATTAAACTATCAAGAAATTGTGGAACGGTTTCTCCACATAACTGGGTAATTGTACACCATCTTTCAAGTTATTTTATTCCATTGTCTCTAAGTTGGCTGCTGTCATGATTGTTTGCCCTCAACAGAAGAAATTTATTGCTCAACCCCAGATAATGGCAATAGACATTTTGTAAGAAGCCCTGTCACTGCTTCTCTGTCTCAAACTGTCTACGTGACATTTGTTTTATTTAACACCTCACTCAAGTTGCCAGGAAAGACTTGATTCATTGTCTTGCAACTCTGTTCCAGTATTTGTAAAGTGATAAATAAATAGTTCCATCAAGTAGAGACTCACTTGTCTTGACCTTCATTCTGTCTATAAACTCTAAATTCTACAGGATGGAAAAGAATGTGCTCGTATTTGCAAGTTTCCAACCATACTCTGCTGTTCTACAGCAAAGTTAGGGACTCCCGTCTCCACAGTTTCAGATCATTCTCTGGTAACATCTATCTCAAACAATGAATAACAAAAGGACAAATTTACAGTAAAATTAGGGATCCCCTATCCCCACAATTTCTGTCTTCATGCTTGGGCACAATCAAAACAACCTCATCCTTTCCTAGAAAAACAAATGTAAATTTGTAAATAGCTGAAAAGTAAAGTTAAAGAACTTGGCGTATTGACAAGCAACAAAATTGAGATACAAAATTGCAAAAGCTTCAAAGGCTTGCCCACCCACTCTTAGATAAAGGGTCAGCCCTCCAACATGCATGCAGGTAAACCGTAAAACCACTTCCAGCACAGAATGCCAATCTGTGAATAGGCAACCAAAACTCCAAAGGGAGCTATAGACAAAGTTCTGAGATCTTTGGATGCCTTCAACCAGACCTTATTTGCACATATGCAAACCATGAAGACATTATAGAGGCCACTTGTTTTTCTTGTTGACCTCCACTTTTCTAGTTAAAATTTTGCAATGGTAGAATTTGGAGCCTATTTCCAGTAACATACAATCAAAAATTAGATATAAGACATGTTTAAGAAGAGGATCAGGAGAAAATCGTGGGTGGCTTGTATCCCTTTTCCATCATTAACAGACTTTTGAGAATAAATCATTTTAATATGGATAAAATATAGTAAACTTCTTTCCAATAGTTGGTGATGAGATACTAAAAATAAAATGATGCTATGGGAATTACTAATAACAAATATCTTCATTTATATGAAAGTGATGGGCATATAAAACATATAGGAATGTACAAAATACCACTGTAGTGGAGAAGTTGAACAGGAACCATGAGAACAGACAAGAGACACTGTTTATATGCCTTTGCATCGATGTAACTAAATATGCTAGACTTTTGCATGTTTGCAAACAAAGGGATAAAACTAGAAATTGGTTCCCCAATAAACATTGCATTCTCGCTATATTTCTTGGCTAAAATGAAACAATTTCTGGCAAAATGACATCTGTCCGTTGTCATAAATGAGAGTTTTTGATGTTCATACTGTGTCACTTTTAGTTGTACTCTCAAAAACAGTCATGTTGATATAAACTCAAAGGTATTGTTTTGGTTACACTCAATCAAATGTCAAGACATTAGCTATGTTATTGTTATCTTAAATTCCACATTTATAAGATGTATTTAAGTAGCTTTCAACATCTGAATAATAGCATAACCGAATGGATGATGATTGCCTTTGAGATCAAATGTGACCTAACAATGATTTTGATAAGAGTAGCTTAGCCAGTAAGTTCCAATTCATGGATCTAATAACATGTTCCACAACTTGACATTGTCAATCACTTCAACAAAACATAATGCGGACCGACCTGGAACTGATGGTTATGCAAGCAGCAACTGGACAGTTATGAACTTATGACACACATTGCACTCTCAAACCCGTTAAATACAGAAACTACACTGGACTTCCTATTAGAACAACTTCATAACATACCTTCCTTACCAAGCTCGTCTACCACAAATTGAATAAAAAATGCAAAGAAAAGGAGATAAAGCCATCGAGATTTAGTCTCTCTGCTATGCTATCTACTTTTGCAATTGCCGTCTTTTAAATTAACCAAACAACTAGCTCGTTTATAGCAATAACTCTCTCTTGTCTGATTTGGATGACAGCATGCGATGACCTGCAGGAATGTGATCATTTCCTCTTCCATCTGTGTAATTGCTGCGATGATCATCCTCACCAAATTTAAATAAAGCTTGAAATCTCAAAACACTTCCACAGTCTACCATATCCTTATGAATGACTAAATAATCCTTGCACAAAAGATCTGGACGCAGTATAAAACGCAATACAAAGGATTGATCAACCAAGAAAATAAAATCCTGACAGGATGTAATTGCAGCTACAGAATTCGCCAAGCCATCTTGAGCATGGATGATCCACCTCCCATGAATCCTCTTTGGAGCGTGTAGAATAACATAGCTTCCTAAGAAAAGTGGAATGATAGATACATGTTATCTCAACCTCTATTTGGGCAAAAATTTGTTTTTTGTACAGCATTCAATGTAGTGTAACATAATTACTAGAATTCACGCTACATGGTATGAATTGATCCTACAAATCTTAGTATGAGAACCAATAAATTTGCTTCTGCATGGGTGGTGTTCCCTCGGTTTTCACTTCTTCCACTACTTCCACCAAATCCAGACCGTCCACATTGGCACTCAGGACTGACCTCTTATGCTAATATGATAATATCTAATTGGAGATTAACATGAGGCATCTGGCCAATAAAGGCTTGGAAGACGACTCTACCAAAGGCCATCAGGGGCTGTTTCTCCTTCACATATTCAGGAATTCTAACAAAGAACTAAAAAGCATAGCTTCCTAACAAAGTACGATAGCCTTGCACTTAACAAAACAGGGTAAATCAATCAAACTTTTCAATTCTTCCACTACTTCCACTCATGGAGAAGTTGAACAGGAACCGTGAGAACAGACAAGAGACACTGTTTATATGCCTTTGCATCCATGTAACTAAATATGCTAGACTTTTGCATGTTTGCAAACAAAGGGATCAAACTAGAAATTGGTTCCCAAATAAACATTGCGTTCTCGCTGCATTGCTTGGGACTAAAATGAAACAATTCCTGGCTAAATGACACCTGTCTGTTGTCATAAATGAGATTTTTTTATGTTCATGCTGTGTCACTTTTAGTTGTACTCTCAAAAACAGTCATGTTCATATAGACTGAAATGTATTGTTTTGGTTACACTCAATCAAATGGACATTAGCTAAGTTATTGTTATCTTAATCTCCGCATTTATAAGATATATTTAAGTAGCTTTCAACATCTGAATAATAGCATAATCGAATGGATGATGGTTGCCTTTGAGATCAAATGTGACCTAACAATGATTTTGATAAGAGTAGCTTGGCCAGTAAGTTCCAATTCATGGATCTAATAACATGCTCCACAACTTGACACTGTCAATCACTTCAACAAAACATAATGCGGACCGACCTGGAACTGATGGTTATGCAAGCAGCAACTGGACAGTTATGAACTTATGACACGTACATTGCACTATCAAACCCATTAAATACAGAAACTACACTCAACTTCCTATTATAACAACTTCATAATATACCTTCCTCGCCAAGCTCGTCTACCACAAATTGAATAAAAAATCGAAAGAAAAGGAGATCAAAACCATCGAGATTTAGTCTCTCTGCTATGCTCTCTACTTTTGCAATTGTCGTCTTTTAGATTAACCAAACAACTAGCTCATTTATAGCAATAACTCTCTCTTGTCCGATTTGGATAACAGCATGCGATGAACTGCAGGAATGTGATCATTTCCCCTTCCATCCGTTTAATTGCTGCGATGATGATCCTCACCAAATTTAAATAAAGCTTTAAATCTCAAAACACTTCTACAGTCTACCATATCCTTATGAATGACTAAATAATCCTTGCACAAAAGATCCGGACGCAGTATAAAACACAATACAAAGGATTGATCAACCAAGAAAATAAAAGCCTGACAGGTTGTAATTGCAGCTACAAAATGCGCCAAGCCATCTTGAGACTGGATGATCCACCTCCCATGAATCCTCTTTGGAGCGTGTAGAATAACATAGCCTCCTAACAAAACTGGAATGATAGATGCATGTTATCTCAACCTCTGTTCGGACAAAAATTTTGATTTTTGTACACCATTCAATGTAGTGTAACATAATTACTAGAATTCACGCTACATGGTATGAATTGATCCTACAAATCTTAGTAATAAATTTGCTTCTGCATGGGTGTTGCTCCCTCGCTTTTCACTTCTTCCACTACTTCCACCAAATCCAGATCGTCCACATTGGCACTCAGGACTGACCTCTTATGCTAATATGATAATATCTAATTGGAGATTAACATGAGGCATCTGGCCAATAAAGGCTTGGAAGACGACTCTACCAAAGGCCATCAGGGGCTGTTTTGCCTTCACATGTTCAGGAATTCTAACAAAGAACTAAAAAGCATAGCTTCCTAACAAAGTAGGATAGCCTTGCACTTAACAAAACAGGGTAAATCTGTATATAAACCAATCAAACATTTATCAACTTTATCTTGATTTATCTGACAGTGGCGAATGGTAGAAGATGACTCCATAAGAACTGCTCAGTGCGCAACCCTACTAGACAAAACCCATTTCATCCATCTTGATATTTCAATGTAGTATGGCTGAGACAAAACTTATAATCGATCAAAACTTTGATGTGGATTGTGTCTTAGGGATGCTTGAACGCATTGAGGGAAACGGACCGATGCCCTCTTTTTCGCAGACTGTTGTATTAAGTCAAAGAGGGTCAGATTCCTTGCTCCGACATCATTATCAGAATTTATCTGGCCTTCCTATTACATAGGACAGAAACCTAAAACGGTGAAAAGCAGGCCGATCTTCTATCATTGTGCTAATGAGGCCAGTAATAACTTATTGGAGTATATTGCTGAAATTCTTATCTTGGAATGCAAAGAACATCATCCGCTTATATTAACCACTACTAGATTGATGCCTGAGACAGACTGTTTTGGGAAATACATGTTCAGAAATAAGCACTTACATGTGTAGGCATGAAAAATCCTGAGAATGGAGCCTCTCTGATGAAGTTTTAGATGGAAATGCAACCCTTAAGATGAAGTTGGGGCGGCCTCAAATGGACTTCGCAAGCAATGCAATGCAGACATGTTGGGCGCGGAATGCTCAAACTATTTACCAGTTCTTGCAAATGAAAATGACACTGCATTTTACATACACTCCCAAGGACTTGGAGACTTACCTCTCATATTATCTAAACAAGCAACATTTATAGCTCAGTTTGTCTGCAAAATATCAATTTCCATTTAATTATCTTTGGGTTTTCCAATAGCATTTGCTATGTTGTCCCTCTCTAATGTCACTTTATATAGAGATATGAATTAGTGGGAGTCAAAGGTCTATGCGACGTTCATGAGATGAAGGAACCTTAACAATTAAAGAATGACCATGAGCATTAGGTTAGAAGGTGCCAATATATAATCTTTGAAGAGAACAAAAATGCATACCTCTTTTATAAGTTGATATTATTATAAACTCTTCAAAGTATTGTGAGTTTTATTTTCCAATTGTCCATATATGTGTGGGTTTGAGGTCATTGTGATCTTCCATACAAAGGTTGTGTATTTTGAGTTTATGTTGATTATTAGTTTATATGTGTATGTATTGTTGAAAGAATTTGTGTGGGTATTTTTAAGCTTGTGAGTTTTGTTGAAAGAATTTGTGTGGGTATTTTTAAGCTTGTGAGTTTTATTGTCCAGTTGTCCATGTATTTGTGGGTTTGAGGTCATAGTGATCTTTCTTGGTGTAAGGTTGTGTATTTTGAGTTTGTTTTGATTATTAGTTTATATTTGTATTGTTGAAAGGGTTTGTGTGTGTATTTTTAAGTTTGTGATGGAACATTGTGGAATGTTGATTGGATAATATGTGTGTTGAGTCAAGTAATTAGTGATAGTTTTGGGAATGTTCCATTCATTATGCAATTTACTATGTTTTTTTAGTGTTATTCATACATGGTTTCTATGTTTGGCTTGCATTACTTTTTGAAGTTTTAGTTTGTGGTAACACGCAATACGTGTGTTTTGTTTAAATTAATATTTTTTGTGTGTATTGTGGCTTGCTCTTTTTAAGGTCGGGTGAAGTTAATCTAGATCTATTTATTATGTTGACATGGGTCTCTTGAATGCATTTTGACATTCTTAAATATTTCAAGTACATAGATTGATTTTGGTCTTAATTATCATTTCATGTTCAAACTAGAGTGGTGTTGAAAGGTTTGGTTTCTAGGGGGTCACTTATTTAAAGTCTTGGGTTGTCGTGTGGTATGAATGTTGGTGATAGAGATGTGTATTTATATTGCTTCTATGATTGATTCTTATGTTGGCATGTGTTGTTAAATGCATTTTGACATTCTTAAATATTTCAAATACATGGGTTGGTTTTGGTCTTAATTATCATTTCATGTTCAAACTATTGTGGTGTTGAAAGGTTTGTTTAGTAGGGTTCATTTATTCAAATTCTTGTGTTGCCTTATAGTATGCATGTTGGTGGTAGAGATGTTTATTTATACTGCTTCTATGAACATATATTATCCTTCTCTCTTATTGTTCCTTGAGACGTTCTTAGTTAAGGAACAATGCCAAGGCACCCTATGGAGGCAAATTGACCTCCCCGCTTTAGGCTATTCTAAAAGAATCCAGTAACCAAAAGGGGATATCCCTCAAATAAAGTTTTTGAAATAAAGACTTCTCCAATCAACCTGTGAAGAACCAAAATATTTTTAATAATACTCAAAATAATCAAATTTTAAAGGAAAAGATTTAGATAATTGGAAAATAAGCTTTAAAAGCATAGATAAAAAAATAATAGCAATTTTTCAAGCACATTAAAGGCACCATATTCCCATTCAACCAGTTATCTAATGCATTGGTGGAAGATAGAAGAATTTCTAAGAAAACAAATTTCTTCGAAATAACAATGCTCAAGACAATTACTAAATCAAAGAATACATATCTTGAGTATGCTCACATGAAAGAAAACGTAGTGAGCATATATTTAAATGAACCCAATAGTTGTAAGTGGTTATAAACGTTCAATGTAACTTCAACATAGAACTTAGACAATCTTCGCATTCAATATAATACAACATTAAATAGTGTATATATATTCATGAACATAAAGACATTCTCACTCGTATTTTTTAAAACCATCGACATATAATGAAAGAAATAACATGTATTAAATGCATGATATTGTTGATATATTATATTCACAATAATAACAAAGAGAGATATTGAGAATAAATCTCTAGAGATTTTCTTGATTTAGAGAGTTCAAAGTTCTTGAATGGCTAATAACTTAGAAGAAAATAAAATGAAAACTTAGAATAAATGCATAACATGATCACAAACACTCGTTGTGTGAGGGATGAATCCTCAAAAACTACAAAAGACTTCAAATAAGTCTCTGCTCGGAATTTTCAATTACATTCTTCTCGAAAGTGACTAGTTCCCCAATAGAAGCTAGTCCTTCTGAGTAAAAAATCTTGATCCTTTGCATTTGCTTTTTTTCTTGCTTTTATCTTCTTTGAACACTATATGATCTTCGAAAGATAATTATCTTTGCTAAAAATAACCAAGAGTGAATGTTCAAATATCATTAGGGATCTGAAAAGATGCGGGCTATATAAGTTCTAGGCTCTCAAAGGTATGAGGGCCCGAGTGAGATTGCTACAATTGCTCGTGGATTACTGGGATACAAATAGTGAGAGCTTCAACCTTGATGGACAACCATTAAGGATTGAAGTCGAGGACATTTATTTCTTGACAGGGTTGTCGCGTTGGGGTGAGGTGGTCAACTTCAAATCTCGGGGATCTAGGAGCGGTATGAAAATAGAGGAATACATAGACACTCATTCCATTGCAGGGACCGAGAAGGTCGGGTTCCAACTCCCCATTCGAGCGATAAACAATCTAAGCCTCGAGTTTGTTGTCCTCGTTTTGACACGAATCACAGGATCGGCCTCTTTGCACCAGGCATGGAGGTCGCTTATGTTCTACTCAATGGAGTGTTAATGTTTATTCCATTATTATAGTTCTTTGCATTTCAATAGATAAGAGCAACATAAGAACAAGATCACTGAGAAATACACATTCACAAGAGACACAGCATTTATCTTGGGAAACCCTCTAGGGGAAGAAAACCCAACAAAAACTTCGATTTATCTTGGGAAACCCTCTGGAAGAAGAAAACCCAACAAAACCCTTCATTATCATAAATAGCTTACAATGTTCAAGAGATAACTCAAACCAATACGTAAAGTCCTCCCCAAGAGATGTGCCACTCTTCTCCCTCTCTCCAACTGTAATTGCAACTTTGCCCTCATAAGAGAATGAGCAAGTATTGCATTAGAAGTGAGGCGCCAAATTTTATTTATACAATAAGACTGCAGGGTTGTTTACCGGCAGGGTCGACCTTCACTGGTGGTAAACCCACCCAATTAATTTCGTCTTCAATAATAACCGCTAGCCGAATTTCTCTTATTCCGCCTTTTATAATTGTCCGATGACCAATCCGCTAAAGGAGATTTGGTCCTTATAATAATGTATTACGATTAATCCAGCAATGGGGATTAATCCTAATAATAAAACAACAATAATAATAAGAATGTTCTTTCGTAGCATTATTTCAACACTCTCCCCTAACAAGAAGGGTATTCTTCATCAACACGCGAGAGGTATGCATCATCGAAGTAGCCAGGGATGACAAGATTATCTATATCATCTTGAAACATTGTTCAGTACTACTTATGAGTCATCGAAGTTTTCTTCATCGATGCTGATCATCATTCTCGAAGAATGCTATCATCATCCCATCAAATATGTATCGCGAAAACATACCCTCATCACAAAGATCTATTATGCATTACAAATCGCTCAATGTCATAGCTCTAATGTTGGTAGCTCGTTATCTCATATTGTTTTACGTCTGAAAACTAGGTCAGTAGCAAGGAATATCATCATCTCGCTTTATCGCCTAACAACCAGTCGGCATGACTCATTCGCTTTTACCGCCTAACAACGAGGTCGGGCTAAAGGAACATCAACATCTCGCTTTTACGTCTAACAACAACTGGGTCGAAGCAAGGAATCATCTTGCTTTACGCCTAACAACTGTGTCAAGCAAGAATCAACGACGCCATGTTTATTACATCTAACAACTAGGTCAAAAGCATGACTCATCTGTTGTCATCATCTAACAAAATAGGTCAGAAGAAAGGATCACACAACACATGCTTTACATCTAACAGTGGAGGTCGGCATGTGACTCATCTGGCTTATGCCTAATAACGAGGTCGGGCAAGGGATCACACAAAGATCATGCTTATCGCTCACCGAGGTCAGAAGCATGACTCCATCTCGCTTTACGCCTAACAATGAGGTCGTGCTAGTAGATTAGCGCCATATCGCCTAACAGGTCGGTTAATGACTCCATCTTGCTTTACCGGCCTCCAACAAGGTCGGTTAGTGATCAATAACAATATGCTTTTATGTCTAACAACAGGTCGGGTTATGACTATCTTCGGCTTTAATGCCTAACAACGAGGTCGGCAAGGAAAATACATACTCCTCGGAAGGTCCTTTCGGACTATACCAAGCTGAAAGTGTTCAAACTTTACACCTAGATGAGGCTTAGTCAAACACTGCCAAGAATCACTATCCTCAGGTTAATGTACCGGAGCTTCAAGGTTCTCCTCTCGGTACCATGTCATGGATGAAATGATAATGATCTCTATGTGCTTTGACCGCCATGGAACACAAGATTCTCCTCACAATTTTATGCAGCTTTGATTGTCACATAAAATCACCTGGCTGTTCATCTCCAAATCAAATAGGCATGCCGCGAACTTTGAAGCTATATAGCTTCGGGCAGCCTAGTAGAACATGCTAATGTGTGCTCGCTCACTGTGGTTGAGAGAAATATTGGATTGTTTCCTACTCTGCCACAAGATCATAGTTGATCCTAAACTGAAACAAAATCCTATGTTTTCTACAACGCCTCACTCAATCAGACGTAAGATATCCACTCTCAATGAAGTCATGATTCCATCATAACCGAGACCATAATCCATTGTACCTTTAAGGTACCTCATCACACAAGTTTTGCAACCACTAGGTGAACACTGCCTCATTTCTACCTAAACTGACTCAAGGTGTTCAATCAGTAGAAACAGATGTCCGTCCGGTGTTCAAGCCAGTACATCAACATCCAATAACTGCCTATATAGTGTGGCATCTATCAAGTCCGGCGAAGTATCAACCAATAGTCAGCCTGGCCTTCCATGGTGTATTCATGGATTCCAGATTCAAAGATGTCAAATCTCTTTAAGATTTCGACCACTTCCCTTGATTAAGGAATATCCTTTCGATTCATACCTCACAAGACCTAAGAAGTAATGCATTAGGCCAAGGTCTTTCATTTCACCAAGGTAAGTCTCACATTCACCGATGAGCTCTCTTCCAGCTAAGAATAAGTCATCCACATACAAAGAGTGCAATATTACCGCCCATTATCCTTAATTTTGAAGTAGAGATTTGATAGATGCCACTCTTGGTAAAGCCCAAGCCTCTTCAAGAACCATCTATATTACCAAGCCTCGCGGAGCTTTGCTCAATCAGAGGCAAGGCTTCTTCAATCTGTAGGCATGAGACTTCATGTCTTCAGCCTCGAATCCTTGGGGTTGCTCTCTATGCACTTCCTCTTCGATAACACCATCTCGGAGCCGTCTTCACATCCATCCGGTACGTACTTCCACTTCCATCATCTTAGCTGGTAAGAGCTTTATGGTTCTTATTGAAGTGTATTTGGCCACAGAGCAAATGTCTCTTCATAGTCAATGCCTTCCCTCTAGAAAAGCCACCTAATGCACAAATCTCGTTTATATTTCTCAATACTCCATCATCAACATGTTTTATTTCAAGAGCCATCCGTAGGGATACCCCATATTTATTCTTTGATCCGGGAACTATTTCCCATACTTCTCGCTCTTTTCACAGGGATTGGTATTCCTCCGTCATGGCATCTCCCCATTCTTTACTCTCGAATGGCTTCTTCAAAGCGAGTAGGCTCTTCATCTAGGAGATCACATATATCAAAGACGGTAACTAGAGAATGGCTTTGGTCTTTCACTTGTCTCGAGGTTCCTTTCTGTAACACCATACTTCTCTCCATCTTGAATTTTGCCCAAACATGATTTCCCTTTTATGGGAGAAGGTCATTTGAGAGGTTCTTGAACTTCTACTATATCATGGTTCGTGAATCTTTTCTTATCGTGGGAAGTTAATGACTTCCCTTACATGTTCTCATACTGAACTTCCTCACCTGACTTTGTAGTCCCGATTTTACGTGTTCCTCTTCATATACTTCTTCTCGCTGGCATCTTCTTGATTTCTAAGTGTTGCTTCTTCATCAAAGGTCACGCCCTTGCTGATATCAATATGGTGGTGGACTAGGTATGTATATTTTGAAGGCCTTGGATACCCCATAGTATCCCACAAATATACCCTTTCTTCCGAGGGTTCCAACTTGTTTTCTTTCAGATATGAATAAATAATCGGATACCAAATATTTTGAGATGGCTTACCACCGCTTCTTCCCAAGGGAATACTATTCTGTCTTGAGCCCAAGTGCACCATGGGGCACCTGGCTCGCACATAAACAACTGCTACCGGGCCGTCATTTCCATAAGCACATAGGAAGATCTTGATCTTCACGCCCAACATGGTTCTTCGCTCAGCTACCGTTTTGTTGAGGATCTTTGATCCCAACATCTTTGCAGATATTCACTTAACTCTTTGAGGTATATTCCTCCTCCATTATCTGAGCTGGGTATCTTAATCTTCCTTATATAAGGGTTATCTTATCAAGGCTTTGAATTCTTGATCTTGTTGAATACTTCAAATATATCCGTGTCTTTTATGAGAATAATCACCAATGAATCATACATACTATACATACCCATTAATGGAGGATGATGGCACAATACACACGCCTCGAATGAATGAGTTCCAAGATTCTTTTATGCTTTCTATTGTCCCTCTTTGAAAAGGGTTCTCGACATTCTTCCCTTGCTATCATCCATTGTATGCTTGATCAACCTCAGTTCGTAAACTTGTGGACAAACTTTGCATATGTATGGTAGCTTTGTAGTTGATGTGGAGCTAATCTTCTAGAGTTCGCATGGATTCTTTAATAGCATGGGTCATGGCGCCTTTCCCGGAGGACCCACCTTCTTCTTTTCCACCGGATGATCAGTTTCATTTATGATCTCCAGCACGTTGCCTTCGCAACCTTCGTTATAGCTTTCTCACGTGATATGGAGCAAGGTCAACAAACAACAAGCAAGAATAATATCCTCTTGATAATATAAAGCAATAGTAATTTAACATCACAAGAGTTCTTCTTGGGAAAGCTATCACTTATACTTATCTCAAGCAAGATTAAAGGTAAGAATATAATATTTAAATGAGGTCAATACTTCCTTGCGAAGTGTTACAGACTCAAGTATTCTTTCTTTTCATGGTAACTCTCAAACAACACATCGAAGTTTCGATCCCGCATGCCGTTCCAACGTCAACCATCCCAACCAAATCTCAATTAAAGTCATCAGTTTGTCATGTGCACCTTTGAATCTTTGATTAATCAAACCTAGAGCCTTGTCCTCAAGAATGAGTGCTCGCTTTCCGTGTCTCCTTCACTAAGTGATGAGTGCTTTCTCTGTAACCCATTATCTTCTCAGACTGACAATACACTAACTCGACAAAATGTTAGGTTGGAGGATAAGCTCTTATGATCAACTTTCAATTCTTCTAATAATTTGATCATGTACTTTCAACATGTACACCATACTGTCATGACAAATAGATGTATATTAGAATAATCACACTGGGTTGCATCATTCCTCCGAACGTGTTGGATTCATCCTTCCGATCTAGTGGAAAAGATTCCTCTCAAGAAATACTCTTTAGGGTTTAACCATTAAACATATATGTGAGTACATACCTTCTGATATCATTTGTAGGTAGTGGCTCTATTTGGTAGCAGTGGTAATCATTAACAAAAACTTCAAGAGAGATTGAAACTGGTTCTACCACAGAATCGTGAATCGGTACCGCGAACCTAACTTGTCTGTAGGATCAGAATCGCACCCAACTTAGGGTTTTATGAGGAAACCCTAATTTTTCAAACTTTGAATTTTGAGATTCTAATCTAGGGGATAGATGCACCGAAACAGGCAGTATGTCATGGTAGCCGTAATTTTGAAAACCAACTTTTACCCCAAACTCTTTGATCTCATGGATTTCTCGGACTAGTGCTTCATTTTCTGGTACTTCGTACTGCGCTTCCGTACTTCTCGGTATTCTCCGGGTTTTCTAGTACCTAGAAACTGCTCACTTCTCTCCGAGATCTAGCCACCTAAAAGGTGTGCTCTAAGTGCCAAAATGATCCTTGGGGAGGGCACAACTTTCTAGGAGGTTAGGGAGCCTAGTACCAATTTCTGTAAAACCCTAATTTTTGCACGGTGAATAATGACGTTTTCCTTGTGAAATATGCTTCCTTCGCCACTGATACCATGTTAATGTTTATTCCATTATTATAGTTCTTTGCATTTCAATAGATAAGAGCAACATAAGAACAAGATCAATGGAGGAAATACACATTCACAAAGAGACACAACATTTATCCCAACATTTATCCTGGGAAACCCTCTAGGGAAGAAAAACCCAAACAAAACTTCATTATCATAAATAGCTTGCATAATGTTCAAGAGATAACTCAAACCAATACAAAGTCCTCCCCAAGAGATCCTACTTTACCTCTCCCTCTCCAATCAGAATTGCAACTCAGCCTTCATAAGAGAATGAGCAAGGAGTCAGGTATTAGAAGTGAGGCATTAGCCTCTTTATTTATACAAGATCGGCACGCAGAGAGGGTTTCAATCGCGTATCGACCTTCACTGCGGGTAAACCCACCTTTAATTAATTATGGTCTTCAATAATAACTGCTAGCTCTAATTTTATTTTTCCCTTTATCGTCCCATGACCAATCCACAAAAGGGATTTGGTCCTAATACACATACCGACACGATTAATCCACAATGGGATTAATCCTTAATAATAAAAATAACACAATAATAAGAATGTCCCCTTGCGCTACATTATTTAAAATGGAGTGCTTGAGGACTAATGGTGTACCGACTGTGCACTCCTCAATCGTCTAACTTGAAGAGCTAGTTGACAGAATGTAGTAGTAGTAAAAGGAATTTCTGTCTGGGTTATATCTTCATGTGGTAGCTTTTTCTCTCAAGCTGTTCCGTGCTTGGGACCTAGACTGATATTATTCCACGGACGCCGCATCCATCCATGGTAATGGTGGACCCAGGTGATCAAAGAAGGGGGAGGTAGGGTTCACCCCCACAACACCCACTTCTTTCCGTTAAGACGACGTCATGTGCCTCTAGATGACTACCCTTTATTGCAGTGATTCGATTTTGAGGGATCCCATTACGCCATTACCACCGTGGACCGCCTACCTTATGACATTGTGTATGTCAAAGTTTTTAAATATTTCATTTTGTATTTTGCATAGAAAGCAACAATATTTTGACCATGTTAAGTACCACTCAGACATGCTGTGCATGCAGAGGGTCCACGATGGCCGTGACGAAGGCCCACGGCTAATCATCGAGTAAGAATCGAGATGAGATAGTGGAGTGGGATGGCAGAGAGTGAGTCCTTCAAAACGGTGGCAAACCGTCTTGTTTGACACAAAGGATTTTGATGGCCCTATGTGGAGGATCTCACGAGCTGCGCAAATGGCTGTGTGGTAAGAATGCCCTCGTACGGTGCGCGACTTCTTGACGCCCTCGCAAACGTCATAGTTTGCTATCATGACACTCATCAAGCCACATGTGTAGATGTCATGATTATTGTATGATCAGTTGTATATGTATATCGAGGGTGTTAGCCCTTAATTTTGTGTACTATAAACATCATATTTTTTGAAATATATATAAAACATGGTTCTTCGGCTTTACTTATTTTACAATGTGTATATTGATGGGAATGTTTTCTTTGTTTTAGTTATGTGATGCAAATGCCAATCTAAAACAAAATAGTATATGCATCATATACATAATTAGAACTCCTAAGTATGTGATGATAAGTAATAAAATAAACTGTCGCTCCAAAATTCATACCCGTAGGGATCGGGTTTCCAGTAAATTAGGGTCACGCACATGGTAACTTTAGTTCAATTGACATACTACTAACTGGGAGTCCAACCAAACTTCTGTGAGGGAATACCATGAATGGTACCTTAAAGTTTTATAAGTAATGACGTTACATTCGCCACATTATTCGTGGATGGACTTAGGCATACGCCTCCTGAAGACATTAGTAGACCCTTGGGTGAGTAACAACCCAAGCGCTGGAAGCCACTGCGGTAGACGACTGTACCAAATCGCTTGAATCCTAAGTAGACCGAAGAGTCCGTTGACATCTGCCAACCAAGGGAAACCCCATAAGCAAGTTGAAGATAAAATAAAGTGGGAAAATATATATACACCAACACATTAGAAAAGCCAAAGAGTTACACCCAAGATTGGGGCTCAAGCATAATATATTTTCAAATAGGAGCTCCATTTCCGGACTCCTCAACCAATATTTCCCCTTCATAATCTTCTAATTCATAGGGTCATTTTTCTAGGACACGGCCACACAATATAGGGACCGTACATGTGTTTGAACTTGCCTTCCCCCATTGGTTTTTTTGCTTGATCATATAAAAGGACAAGGTCACCCTCAACGTACAATCGGTATCACAGACTTATCATATTGGACTTTAACATGTCTTTTATTCACTTTGATAGTCATAGAGCATCTCGGGACGCTTCATCTAGGCTCTCTAGGTGTAATGAGATCGCCATTCGAGATCAAAAGTGGCCGTAGAAGCACAACCCAGCTAATCTAAGAGAAGGGATTTCACATTCAATAGGAATAATCGAATCCATGCCATGTACGAACAGAAACAATGATAAACTGGAGGAATTATTTATTGTGGTTCGGTATGCCCAAAGTGTGCGATATAGCATGATATGCTAGTCATATTTTCTCCGGGTCGACATTTTTTAAGTAAAATGGTCTTGAGAGACTTTTTCACGCCTACTGTCCATTTTCCTAGGGATAGTAAGGGGAAGAATGAACATGCTTAAACCCCGCTTAGATACATTTCTTCCATCATTTCATTTGAAAGTGACTACCATGATCAACGACAATCTCACTTGGGATTCTCAACCCGCTATAATTCCATTTCGAATAATAAGAAGGTGACAACCTCTCCGGCCTATCAACCTTAGGCATGGCTCTGACCCACTTAGTAAAGTAGTCTAATGCACCACAATAATGTGTTGATGCCTCTAGTCAAAGTTGGGTTACAATCCACAGTCCACCCCCACTTGGTGAAGGGACCACAAGAATGATCGCATGGAGAAGGGTTGGATGCGTAATACATTTTTCGAAAGGAACACCGCGTGGGTGACACTTCTTAAACACCTCAACGTAATATTTAAAGATAGATCACCCAAAATAATCGGCTTGCAAAATTTTCTAGGTCGTCGCAAACCTGAATAGATGACCACCACAAGCCCCCTCCTCGGTGGTAGCGTCAAGTGAACAAACTCATTTCGTGAGTTAAACAACGACGAAGGATATTTTATATTCCTCAACGATACAAAGTGCCATCAACTTTATAAGATATTTCTTAGTTATATCGTATATTCCATCGGTTATCTGTCTAGAGATGTTGAGGGAACATCAAAGTTTGAATATAGACAACAACATCTCCCATACCATAATCAAAATGCAAAGTTTTCATCCATCTTGATATTTCAATGTAGTATGGCTGAGACAAAACTCATAATCAATCAAAACCTTGATGTGGATTGTGTCTTAGGGATGCTTGAACGCATTGAGGGAAACAGACCAATGCCCTATTTTTCGCACAGACTGTTGTATTAATTCAAAGAGGGTCAGATTCCTTGTTCCGACATCATTATCAGAATTTATCTGGCCTTCCTATTACATAGGACAGAAACCTAAAATGGTGAAAAGCATGCCAATCTTCTATCATTGTGCTAACGAGGCCAACAATAACTTATTGGATTATATTGTTGAAATTCTTATCTTGGAATGCAAAGAAGATCACCCGCTTATATTAACCACTATTAGATTGATGCCTGAGACATACTATTTTGGGAAATACGTGTTCAGAAATAAGCACTTACATGTGTAGGCATGAAAAATCCTGAGAATGGAGCCTCTCTGATGAAGTTTTAGATGGAAAGGCAACCCTTAAGATGAAGTTGGGGCGGCCTCAAATGGACTTTGCAAGCAATGCAATGCAGACACGTTGGGTGTGGAATGCTCAAACTATTTACCAGTTCTTGCAAATGAAAATGACATTGCATTTTACATACACTCCCAAGGACTTGGAGACTTGCCTCTCATATTATCTAAACAGACAACATTTACAACTCAGTTTGTCTACAAACTATCAATTTCCATTTAATTATCTTTGGGTTTTCCAATAGCATTTGTTATGTTGTCCCTATCTAATGTCACTTTATATAGAGATATGAATTAGTGGGAGTCAAAGGTCTATGCAACGTTCATGAGATGTAGGAACCTTATCAATTAAAGAATATCCATGAGCATTAGGTTAGAAGGTGCCAATATATAATCTTTGAAGAGAGCAAAAATGCATACCTCTTTTATAAGTTGATATTAATATAAACTCTTCAAAGTATTGTGAGTTTTATTTTCCAATTGTCCATGTATTTGTGGGTTTGAGGTCATTGTGATCTTCCATACCAAGGTTGTGTATTTTGAGTTTATGTTGATTATTAGTTTATATGTGTATTGTTGAAAGGGTTTGTGTGGGTATTTTTAAGCTTGTGAGTTTTATTGTCCAGTTGTCCATGTATTTGTGGGTTTGAGGTCATAGTGATCTTTCTTGGTGTAAGGTTGTGTATTTTGAGTTTATTTTGATTATCAATTTATATTTGTATTGTTGAAAGGGTTTGTGTGTGCATTTTTAAGCTTGTGATGGAACATTGTGGGATGTTGATTGGATAATATGTGTGTTGAGTCAAGTAATTAGTGTTAGTTTTGGGAATGTTCAATTCATTATGCAATTTACTATGTTTTTTTAGTGTTAGCCATGCATGGTTTCTATGTTTGGCCTGCATTACTTTTTGAAGTTTTAGTTTTTGGTAACACGCAATACATGTGTTTTGTTTAAATTAATATTTCTTGTGTGTATTGTGGCTTACTCTTTTTAAGGTCAGGTGAAGTTAATCTAGATCTATTTATTATGTTGACATGGGTATCTTGAATGCATTTTGACATTCTTAAATATTTCAAGTACATAGATTGATTTTGGTATTAATTATCATTTCATGTTCAAACTAGAGTGGTGTTGAAAGGTTTGGTTTGTAGGGGGTCACTTATTTAAAGTCTTGGGTTGTCATATGGTATGAATGTTGGTGATAGAGATGTGTATTTATATTGCTTCTATGATTGATTCTTATGTTGGCATGTGTTGTTAAATGCATTTTGACATTCTTAAATACTTCAAGTACATGGGTTGGTTTTGGTCTTAATTATCATTTCATGTTCAAACTATTGTGGTGTTGAAAGGTTTGTTTAGTAGGGTTCATTTATTGAAATTCTCGTGTTGCCTTATAGTATGCATGTTGGTGGTAGAGATGTTTATTTATACTGTTTGACCTCCCCTCTCTAGGCTATTCAAGCACATCAAAGGCACCATATTCCCATTCAACCAGCTATCTAATGCATTGGTGGAAGATAGAAGAATTTCTAAGAAAACAAATTTCTTCGATATAACAATGCTCAAGACAATTACTAAATCAAAGAATACATATCTTGAGTATACTCACATGAAAGAAAACGTAGTGAGCATACATTTAAATGAACCCAATAGTTGTAAGTGGTTATAAACGTTCAATGTAACTTCAACATAGAACTTAGACAATCTTCACATTCAATATAATACAACATTAAATAGTGTATATATATTCATGAACATAAAGACATTCTCACTCGTATTTTTTAAAACCATCAACATATAATGAAATAAATAACATGTATTAAATGCATGATATTGTTGATATATTATATTCACAACAATAACAAAGAGAAATCTTGAGGATAAATCTCTAGAGATTTTCTTGATTTAGAGAGTTCAAAGTTCTTGAATGTCTAATAACTTAGAAGAAAAT
>SNQJ01S0005983.1:158161-196882 GCA_010110895.2 Picea sitchensis
TCATAGCCACTTGACCTAGCTACAAACTGTGCGATAACAGAGCCTTCCTTTAAGAATCATGTCTAGCTCTCAGACCGCTACAACGAACCCAGCAAACAATCAAAGATAATGGTCATCTACTCTTTTCAAACCATTAGACATGTCAGCCATACCAGGCTACCCTAGGCAAATGCCACCCAAGTATGAGAAGTAGTTGCCTAAATTCACCGGTACTGATGCAATCAGTGCGGAAGAGCACATGAGCAACTTTTGGGCGTTTTTTCAGCTTCACCCCATTAGTGATGATTTTGAAGATCTAGTCATGAAGTTGTTCTCCGCTACTCTTTATGATGCCTCAAGGCATTGGTACCTGAGCCTTCCCGATGAAAGCATCAAAACCATGGATAGACTTGAAGAGGCCTTTCTCAAAAGATTTAGTGTCAAAGAAGACCCTAATATGCTCCTCACCAGACTGAATAACCTTGCCAAATATGAAAATGAGTCCATTCAGGAGTTCCATACTAGATTTGAGACTTTGCTACAAAGGATTCCCACAAGCCATCATCCGAAAGATGACTACCTCGTCCATGTTTACACCAGATCTTTCAATGGCCAACTAGGGTATCTTCTCAGAGATAAAAACCCCCAGTCCATTCAAGAAGCCCAAGAGCTCGCTACTAAAATAGAGGGAAACCTCCTTTCATCCAAGATTGAGCCTTTTGCTAACCCAAGGGGGAGAATAGACACCAAACCAAAAATAGTTCGCAATGCTGAGCCTACTTCAGACCTATGTACCAGTATCACCAAGCTGCAAGCCTCTATGGATGGTATCATAAAAAATCAAGAGGAAATGATGAGCAGGATTGTTAAATTGGAAAGATCTCAAACCCAAGCACCCGGGGTCCCGTACAAAGGGCAATTCCAAAAAGGGGGCCAATTTTATAAACCAAAGAATGAGCATGTAGTTCCAAACACCTTGGCCCCTGCAAACGTTGTTGATGAAAATCCTTGGTGCCTAGAATGCAGTGAAGCACATTGGGAACATGAGTGCCCTTACAGTAATGCCCATCAACAAGTCAACAACATGGATCATTTCATGGAATTTCCTCAAATAAATATCACCGATACAGAACATCAGGAAGTCGTGAAAGAAGCAGCCAGATCAGCGAGGATGGCGGTAATAAACAACCTGGACCAGGAATCACGAGAGAAGCTAAAGAAACAAGAATTTCAGGTGTACAGAAGAAAGTTGTACCAACCTACTGCTGACCAGGCAAAGCCCCCACCCCTGGAAATACTTCTTCCTAAGACATCCAAGGCTGGGAAGGTTGACCTAGACTTTGACTTCGAAGGGGCATTATCAAAAATGCATGTAAACGTTCCCCTCAGAGAAGCCAAGAAAATCTCGTCTATCAAAGAACGCTTTGACACTTTCTTTCAAGGATCGAATGAACCCATGGACCCCCCTATTATGTTGCAAGTTGATCACTTCAGGGTCCAATATGGTGAGAACTCTCCTTTCTTCATGACGTTAACAATGAATGGCAACAGCCTCAACAATTGCATGTTAGATACAGGTGAAGGTGCCAACATGATGTCACTTAAAGTCATGCGACAAGTGGGTTTGAAGGTCACACGGCCTTATAGAAATGTATGTGGCTTCGAATCTAAAGCCATACCCACACACGGGGTGGTTGAGAATGTGGATGTTTGCCTAAAGGAGTACCCGGAGAAGATAGTCCACATTGACATCGTGGTAGTTGATGTCCCAGATGTATGGGGAATGTTGTTATCTAGGAAATTTGTTGCAATGTTGGGTGGCACCCTTGAGATGGACCTCACATTCTTGAAATTGCCTTTGAAAAATGGAACGATAGGCCGTCTCCTCAATGTGTCGATAACCGGAGACCATGTGCAAGATATTACTCACGCCGTCAATAATAACAAAGCACAAGACGAGATGATACAAACTCTTCAAAAGTATTCTCCAGAAGATATGCCCTTTGCAACGGAAAAGGACTTTGATCAGATCAAATGGCCCAAGAAAGAAGAATACCAACAACTCCTAGATGAATTCAAGAACAAAGAGATTAGGACGATGAAGATATTAAAGAAACATGAAGATGACGTACAAATCCACCCATCCCAAAAAGAAGTGTTTACAGCAGAAGCCCACCCTCCTCCCTCAGCACAATA
Organism: Picea sitchensis; assembly: GCA_010110895.2. Lineage (NCBI taxonomy): Eukaryota > Viridiplantae > Streptophyta > Pinopsida > Pinales > Pinaceae > Picea > Picea sitchensis. Next base: position 160,337 of record SNQJ01S0005983.1, read on the forward strand.
CACCAGGGTTGTCCAAGCAACAACCAAATACAAAGTCAGAAAGTACAAGGAAGGAGACATGGTATGGATGTGAGATACCCAGAAAGGAGAGCCAACTAATGTAAAAGGAAGCACTCAATCATGGCTCGAACCCTGCAAAGTTGGAATGGAATCAATTGACGACTCATATTACCTATCCACTTTGGAGGGAAGACAGCGCCCATTACCTATCAGCGGGCACCTCCTCAAACCCCACCAAGGTGGGGGGACCTGACTTCACAGGTAAGTGCAGGTAAGTAGGCATTTTGTATTCGTGTATTATACCATTTGCATTTCATGTTAGTTTGCTTTCACATTTGCATCATTGATTGTTTTCTTTCAGTCCTTATATATGTGTATATGTATGTTGGGTGGCATTACCACCCTAATTTTGTTACTGATACTTCTATCAAGATTGAGCAGGTCTGCAGGTTATGCCAAAGATGCTAAGGTTCTCATGCGCTCTACGGTGAGCACATGTCCCACATGTCCCCGAGTTGGAGCCAAGATGTTATCCCCGCTTTTTAGGGATAACTTAGAGATCGTGTCTCGAGGCCCACAGGTCCTAGACATGGAGTACCGAGAGCAGGATTGACCTGAGCATGGCCCTGGAGGGCCCATCCTTTCTTCTTCCATCAGCTTTGTCTTGTCAACAGCAGCAGCATCCATTACCATCGGCTTGGTCCTGTATCAGAAGAGGTTTTTGCTCCATGAGGTAATTGGTCCAGGTATCATGGTATGTGTCACTTTTGATCATTAAAACCTTTAAATATATGCATCTGATTCTTTTTATCTCTAACAACTGCTTGGATCTTACATTTGCCCACTTGACCATGCTTGGGGAAATTGACAAGGTGTCCTAGCAAGCCTGTGCCCATAGGTTTTGGTTTGCCACTGGGAGAATTTCTGAAAAAACCATCGTTGCTCCCATCATAACACCACCATTTCATCTTATCTCCCGCTCATTTATCCCATTCCCCTTGTTTGGGCATTGGGTTGACCTATTTACAGGATTGCACCTTATCTCGTGGGAAGAAGGGGCTAAAGGCCCAGAAGGTAAAAGCAGAAGGTAAAAGCAGCTAGTAAAAGACAAAAGCCTAAAAATAAAACCTCGAGATGCTTCGCCCAAGGATCCCCGAGAAGGCAGTAAAAAACCTCTCAGCAAGAAACAAGAGGGACCCGGAAAATAACAGAACAAGACCTACTCAGAGGATAGGGGGTCTCATCACGAGCCAGCCTATTAGGTCCATGGGTACCTAACAGTATGACATTGCCACCATCTTGTTACCACGCCAGGGCAGTGACCTTTGGTTGCATGGCCAAGGGAAAGGGGGTCTCATCACAAGCCAGCCTTCTCATCTCTGTGAAAGTACTTGTGGGTAACACTGTTAACTCTGGTCACCATGCCAAGGCAGTGTCCCCTAGTTAGTTCTTGAACAAAAAAAAAGGTAAATAAAAGAATAAAACAAGAATAAAAAGAATAAAGGCAAGAATGGGCTTGGAAAAAATGCATCCATGACAGGTACAACTTGTCTTCTACAAAGGCACCCACAGGTAACACTTATGCATCCTTGGCCCGCACTGCACCCACATGTTTGGACATCCCTAGCCACATCACCTCACTTACATTGCTTGGATGAGATCTTTCTGGAAACTTTCCTTTTCTTGTGGACACTAGCCCAATAGGACGCCTTGACCTTTTATCCAATCTTGTATTGCGGGTTTTGTAATGTCTTTGAGCTATTGACTGATGTATTAGGGGTTTTATGCATATGTTTAATACTATTGATGATGAGATGTGATTGGCATTGCTATGATCCCTGTGACTGATGAGCCCATGGAGGGCGTAGCTTTTGATGTGCAGGACCATGCCCGACGGACAGGTACCATTTGGACCGGTACACATGGGGAGATGACCAGTTCGAAACTCCATGGGGCTGAAGAGCCCACCAGGTGGATGTTGAGACCCCATCAGGGGGCAAAGACAGGATGGAGATGGATTAGGACCTTTGCACCGAAGAAGAAGACGATTCCATCAGGGGCACTTTGGCTGAGCTGGACCTAGGGGGATTGACCCACTTGCAATGGAACATTGGCTCCAGATGACCCAGGACGCTTATGACGTCATCATGAGTGTATGGCAGATGGACAAGGTGGTTGGCACGTGTGGCAGTTTGGAGGAGCCCAAGGAGGGCTAACGTTTTGCTTATGGATGTTGCACTTGCCCTAGAAAGGGCTAACGTCTCCCTCAGAGGGGCTTGACGTCTCACCTTTTGCTTGATTAGGGTTTTACTTAGCATTTAATGTAAAAATAGTATTATTTTGGTATTATGGCCTTGTCGACCTTTTTATGACCTAAAAAAGTAAATTAGGTCATTGATACACTATATATTGAGGGATTTCACTCTCATTTTTATCATCACAAATCCACTCACTCATAGTGAGGTCTGATTTTTAGCGCCTTATTTGGGTTTTTGGCTGAACTAAGTGATGCGCACTTGTTGAAGGAAGAGATTTTTTGGCATTTATGGTGTTTCTCTTGAAGGAAGGTGTTACAACTAGGGTTTGCATGGTTATTTCTTCATGAATTGTAAGTGTTTCTTCTGCAAAACTTCTTATTGAATGGTTGTAGTTTAAATTTCTTGCATATTGCTTATAAATTTGTTGAATCAAAACCCTAGGTGACAAGCACACAAGTAGGTCCTTGTTTCATGTCCCCTGATAGAGAAACTTTCAACCATTGAAAGAGACAAAGAGAGCCTAGCCGTAGCTACACTCCTTGTTTCTCTTTCCCCTGTGCTAGTCGTACCTTTTAGAATCCAAGAGGAAGACGTCCCAGGCTTAGGTTATCTACACTTAGGGTCGTTTTTTCCTTTAGGGTTTGATGAAAGAGCCTTGTTGTAGCAACACTCTCCCTCATTAAGCCTTCTTGTCTTGATTTTGTGCTTCATCTAAGCTAGTCGTTTGCCGGGAAGGAGGAGAGAGCACGAGGCCTTGCTTTTTCAACACCGGAGTGAGCCTCTCTCCCCTAGGGTTCTGTCTTTGAGGCCCTGCTTTAGCAGCACCTTGAAACTTTTCCCTCTAGTCCTTTGAAATCTCATCTCCTTCAACCTTTGCGTCCTTCACTTATGACTCCATTAAACCCTAAGGCACTGATCTGAGAGTCCTCAATCATTGAAGTGAAGTTGATCAAACAAACTTTTAAAACTTTTGAATCTCAAAACCCTAACCTACTAACCCTAAGTTGTTGACATCATCATTGAATATTTCATCTTTAATACAGCAACGTTTTACTTTATGAGCAATTGAATGGTGGCTTAAAGCATTTATTAATGAAGTGTTGATTGGTTACATTGAATGCCACATTGTTCCAGTATTTAGTGGTGAAGTGACATTATTTTCATTGCTATATTGATAAACATTGACTTCGTCAACATTTACTACTAATTGCTTATATATATTTATCAGATAGTCTTATGAAGTACTAACCCATTGGATATAGCTTGCATATATCTGTCTGTTGTTGTCTTGTTCCAGGCAGGTGTTCTTCATTGGGGATTTACTTTATTATTGGCTATTTAGCCGGGACTTTATGTTTGGGTGGTGACTTGTGAAGGGGGGAAAACCTTATCTTGGTCTTATTAGCCTTTTGCCTCTTCAAAACCCCAAGTCACCGGGGACGTCTCCCTTGGGCCTAACCTCCCTAAAGTGAAAGAGCCTACCCATCGTGCTTACATTGGGTGGGATAGGTTCCTGTTACGCCAATTTGGCTCTCTACTTTATAGCCTTTCTTCCTAGCTACAAACTGTGCGATAACAAGCATAAAATCAGTAACTAAATATTTTGGAATATAAAGGAATTTAACCTTCATAGTGTAGATTTTGGTTTTGTTCATCAGATCTATTGTGACGAACTGTTCGAGTGGAATATCCACAGCAGTTTACAGATCGATCGGAAACTCCACAAGGGTCTTGCTAGTAGGGGCCAAACAACTCCTCAGGGCTTGATGAATCTAGAAACTAGAATTGTATTACTCTCTCCTTACCTCTTGGTGCCCCTATCAACTAGGAGCACTGAGAAAAAAGATGTGATCCTTTGGGTAGTGTCTAGCCCAGAGGGTGGCCAGAGGATGTAAAATCGAAGTCGAAGGGCCTCTCCCATATATAAAGCCAAGCATCTCTAGTCCAAGTATCAAAAGAATGTGGAGAGGGAGTTATGAGACTCTCTAAAAAAAATAGTAGAATCGTCCACGTATCTCATAATATCAAGGACATATGAATACAAAGTGCTCCTTTATCTATTATCCGAATTATTTTCGGCACAAAATGAGAGCGGAGATATAATAAAGAAATGCACAGAGATATCGCGGATATCCAATAATATAACAGAAATGTATCAGAGATGCAACCATAAACACAGAGATACAGTAATACACAATTTTCTATTAATGAGCGAAAATGTACAAAGACTGTAAAAATACAGAGTGAAAGACTCGCTAGAATGGTGGCAGCGTATCTCTGATAAGAGATGTGACGGCTACTTGCATTCACAAGAAGATGATTCTTACAATGAGGCTCCAAAGGCCTTTTTAACATAAGTAAAATCCAAAACCCTAACCCCGGAAGATGAAAATCCAAAAGGTTTGCGGGCCCTGATGGGGGTAGTTGATACGTCAACTTCCCAGGGGCGTAACTTTTGCATACAATCTTCGTTTGGGGCGCTCGATACATCGTTGGAAAGGTCTAACCAAGAAGAATGACTTTCAACTGGGCCAGGTGAGTGCCTTTGACAATCACCTGTGCCCCAAATCCCCAAAAAACGTCGTTTAGGGCCTCAAAATGACCCCGGAAGTTTGGAACCCGAAAAACTGTCGAAAAATTGCCAAGATAGAAAATTGTTTTTCGAGCCCGTGGAATAGGTGGGTGGCCAACGATATCCACCTGGATCAATCTATGTCTCCTCTTTGTGGCAAAGCTGATATAATTTGTCCTCCCATGAAATATGATGCTCAACTTCCACCCAAAGTTGATGAGAGCCCACCCGAAACTAGCCTAAGGGAATCCTAAGCCCATGCATCCAATGTTGAAGCATATAAGGTGGTTGGAGGCTGAACAATGAGGCCATCCCTTACCTCCATGAAGTGCTCTACATAAAAGGCCATCTTGGGCTTGAACACCCCTAGACAGGTGATCCAAGTTACTTGGATATACTACCTATAAATATCCGATAATCCTAGTCAACCCTTGCTTATTAGGCAAGAGATGGCTAGGACCATCTCAAGAGTACTGAAAGAAGTAAGGCAATTCATCAATATGTCAAACAACTATAGGAGATAGGATGCCTCTGCGAACCAGTAGTGCATTCTCCTCAAGGAGAGCAGATTGTGCAATGGCATCTGAAGAGCGGTATGCAAGATATGGATGTCGGTCCCCAGCAATCGAGTCAGCAAAAATCAAGAGACAATGATCTCGATCCAAAAGGGTTGTGTTGCAAACTCTACTTGAATGATGGGTTGGAGTACAATGCTCTCGTATTTGATAATGGGGCAAAGCAAGAGGATTTGGAGTCTTGACTCTCTCGGTCCAAACCCAATTTGGCTCAAGCAAGCTAGGCCTCCACACCTCTAAAATATACAAAACTATGGGTCTAACAATGGAGTCCATGAGGTCCAACTTGGAAGAGATGTCATGGAAATGGTGTCAAAGGCATTGTCTCTCTAAAAGGACAAGGGATCCATACCCCTTATTAACCCAAGATTGGAGAGCCTGCCTCAATCTGAACCTAGCCCTTGAAAACTAAACCCCCAAATATGTGTGTTGTTGTAATCTCAACCTTCAACCCCCAAAGGAGTTTACATTGGAACATTATACAAGCTTGAGGCAAGCACTAATAGTTCTATTGTTTCTGAGGTGAGCAATGAACTACACAGAACCCCTATGTTTCCTAAAGAGAAGACAATGCTTTGGCATCAAAGATTGAGACAGATAGGAGAGAAGGGGTTTCAAACATTGCACGCTAAAGGTATGGCTAAAGGAATTTCTAATTGCCCCCAAATTTTGATTTCTATGAACATTGTGTATATGGTAAACAAAATTGGGTCAAATTTCCATTAGTGCTACCAAAGCAGATGGGATTTTGTAGTTGATACATAATGATGTGTTTCAACCTGTGCATGTTCCATCACTAGGAGAATCTTTGTGTTATGTCTCTTTTATAGATGATTTCTCAAGGAAAACAGTATATCTTTCCTCCATTAGAAATATGAGGTTTTCAATTAATTCAAAGAGTTTAAGGCTTTAGTGGAAAAGCAGACAGAGAACAAGATAAAGGTGTCAAGGACATTAAATAATGAAGAATTTTGCTCAAACGAATTTGAACAGTTTTGCAAGCAATGCAAAATAGCAAGACAATAGACGAATTCACATACACCTCAACATAATGGATCATATAGAGAATGAACAAGGCATTAATGCAAAAATCAAGAAGTATGCTCAACGGTGCAAGCTTAGAGTAAGAATTTTGGGCAGAGGCAATTTGGATTGCATGTTAACCTAATCAATCGATCACATACAATAGCTCTTGTTGATAAAACTCCACGTGAGGCATGGACCGGTAAGAAACCCTCTCTTGAACATCTTAAAGTTTGGTTGTGACGCTTATGTGCATGCCCTAAAGGAAAAACGTAGTAAGTTGGACTATAAAGCAGAGAAGTGTATCTTTATTGTGTATATAAGTGGTGTAAAAGCCTACACGCTTTGGAACCCTTGTTTTTAGTCATGTTGTAATCTTTAGAGAGGTTAAAAATCCTCCAAAGCAAGAAGAATAACCATGAGAGGAAGAACTAGAAAAGATGCATTTGAGTTGGAAGATGGTGAGCCCAACTCGATGGAAGAAGATGAACTAGATGAGGAAGAACCTTAAACCCTGGTAATGGGGAGATCGGTTTGAGAAAGAAGGCAAACGAAAAGGTATAGTCTATTGATTTTTCAATAAGTAAAGCTTAAGCATGAAGTTCATTCCATTTTAGCATTTTACTTAAACCATGAACAATTTGTTGCAGCAACCAAGATCACAAGAAGAAACACCATGCACAAGTACAAAAGAAGTATCCTGGGAAACCCTTCTACACAAGGGAAGAAAACCCAGGCAATCCTTTGCTATATTCTTCAAGAGAAAGACCTCCACCACCATAAACACCTAGCACACAAAAGGGTGCTTACAAACCCTAGAAACCTAGCGCCCAAGAGAGGTGCGCACTTTTCCCAAGAACAAGTGTTTGCTGAAATTTCCAAACTCACACTTGTGATATGATTCCTCAATGGGGATTAACCTTTACTTATATTAGATTGAACCTGTCAACAGAAGTGTCTATTGGAACAACAAGGCCGACCTCAATAACTTATAATATAATTAATAATTACCATATTAATTATCTTTTACATTAATTATCTTTTACATTAATTATCTTTTACATTAAGGTGGGGTCGACCTGTACCCTTTACATTACAAATAGGGTTACAGGTAAGTCTGACTCTTGAACAATATAGCAAGGGATCTCATACACCCACTAGTGCTCAGCCACTAGGGGCACATCTACAGGGATGTCCACATCTCTATCTCACTGCGTCTCACAGGAGAACCACACTCACTAGTGCTCAGCCACTAGGATCACGTTCACCTGTGCTCATCCACAGGCACGTCCAACTCAGCAGATCTTTCCCACAAGGAATCACCTTCAAATTGCTTGGAAGGCAAGCCCAGTACCCATCAGGTTATATGTGAATGTAAAAGAGTTTTGAGGGGTCAAATGGATAAGACTCAAGATGATAATGTTCCAACTCAGAAATCAGGGCTAGCATGCACGAGCAATCAAGGTCTTGGCTAACTTCAATCAGTAAGTGGGAGTAAGTATGAACAGAGGGAAGACTTCAGTGAGAGGAATGTAGGGGTTGTTGTAAACATCAGGTCTGCAAACAACCTAAGGAAGAAAGACTCTTAACACAAGATCTTCTTGAGTTCAGAACTTAAGGACACTAAAGAAACATCATGATAATATAATAATCGAACATACATCATAATATCACCACAACCATTCATGTGAATCATTCAAAGCATGAACACTTTAGCATCAGAAGCAAATAAGCTAGAAAGAGAAGTTGATTTCTATTAACCAAAATGTCTCAAATCAAGTACATCACCAATTCACAATAACTTCATCAAAATATTACAGTATAAGGGAGCCTTGCTCAACCATTCGAACCTACTAAAGCATTTCATCTATCTATTTATAACAAAAAGGGAGGCAACAGCTGGAGGTGCGAGCTGGCCTCCTTCCCATGAAAATCTCTAAGAATGTATTCCATCTAACAACTTGACTAACAACCTATGCTATAAAATAGGAAAGTGTTGGTGGCTAATCCAACCAATCTTCGAACTAACTTGATCGCCCTTTAGTGCGCAACTCCTTGTTTGCCATGTGTCCTTCAGGGGCATGTGGCTGTCATCATGTTGCCAGCTGTTGTTTCTGCAATTCTCTCCATCATCAGCTATCCAAAAAGTTGTTAGCTCGACCCTCCTGGATTCCTAGTATATGTTGGTAGCATCTTTGGGTAGCACTCTGAGTAGCGCACTTTGTAGTGCCTTCACCAAATTTCATGAGATTCTGTAACGCAACCTCAAAACTAGACAAGTAGAAAAGGTAGCGCCAAACCTTCCTATCCTCTGTGCAAACTTCAGTCTCTGTGAGATTTTAGGTTGCGAATTTCGGTAGCGCTATTCTGGTGCGTCTCTGTGCAAATTTCGTCCCTGCCAGAAATTCGGTAGCGAATTTAGGTAGCGCCCGCCTGTGTGTTCTGTCAAACTTTAGGTAGTGCCATCAAAATACATAGCACCTTCACTTGGACATGTGCAGAACGAGTAGCAACCTCGAGTAGTAGCAGCACCATTAGCTTTAGGCGATTCGGCAGCATTGTAGGTAGCAAACCGGTGGAACATCAAAAATAGACTATTTTGTAGCGCCATAGCGCTACGAAATGTCTGCACTATTACTGTCGAAGGAGTTAATTCTTCATGAAAAGCCCAAAACTCTGAACAGTAAGCACTTAGAAGCCTGTATAGGTGGCAGAGGTAGTGTTTCAACAACAGTTTATCCTCACAAAAAGGGACCATCTTCAAAAATGGGGCTCACCTTTCACCAGCTACTTCATTAACCTGACACTCTTTCTTGGAGAAGGAGGATCCTCCTTTGGCACAACAGGCTTCTTCCTTTTAGCAGTGACAGGCTTCTTCAACGGAGCTATGCTCTCCTTGGCTGCTGGTGTCTCCTTTTCAATAGTAGCTTCAACCAATACTTGCAAGTTCCTTTGAGCCACTTCATCTTGAAAATGTTGCAACTCTGCTTTGAGGTTCCTGTTCTGAGACTGAAAGCCTCTATTCTGCCTGTAAAGGTTTTTTGAGCTGCCTATGGAGAGGTTGGGCCTTTCTTGCTGCAAACCTTGTCAGGTCAAGAGTGTGGTTGTAGCCATCCATGAGTTCTTTCATCTTAACCCTGTCAAACATGGCTTTTACTTTCAACTGAGCCACCTCCTTCCTAGCATCTCTAAGTTGACTGATTAATCTTTTGAATGTCTGGTTGTCAGGTGGAGTAGTGACATGAACAGTCTCAACAAGATTTTTCATGGTCTCCTCTTCCTGCTGCATAGGAATGGCCTTGTCTATCTCATCAGGCTTCTTGATACCTTTGCCTTTATCTTTCTTCTTTTGCACAGGGGTTTCTTCTTTCTTCTCCACAGGCTTTACAATGCCTTTACCTTTCTTCTTTTATAGGATAGAGGCTTTTGGTAGGGACTATTCTTCAACAACCTCTTTAGGAGCTGATGATCTTGTGAAAGGTTTCCTGACCTTGGTACTGGCTGCTGGAGGAGATGAGGAGAAGTGTAGCTTCTTCCCTTTCTTTGTTGTAATTTTAGTAGTAGAAGGAACTTCTTCTAACTCTGGTGGAGGAGGCGGTGAAAAATCTCTCCTCAGTTCCTATGACCTCCTTGATGACCTAATCTTGAATAGGAACTCTGCCCTTTCTCTTCTTGTTGGTACCTTCTTTAGCAGCACTGGTGGATGATAAAGGGCTTGCTTTTTGCGACTGAGGAGTGCTATATCCAACTTGAAGTGAGAAGCAATAACAAAATGTTCCCTTGAGATATCTTTCTTACCCAGTTCTTCAGAAACTAGCATTCTAATCAATCCAGAGTGAAAGATGCTAGTATCCACATCCTTAGACTTGGATTGAATCCTGTCTAACATCTTGCCTATGCTCCTTAGCAAATAGTAGGGAATATTCCTTTCAATTTTACCAGTAAAATGCAGCAGAAGCCTTATATGGTACTGGTATAATGTGTTGAACCTCCCTTCACATGTAAAGTATCTCTAAATGATCCTCAATATCTTGTCAAATTGCTCAATCAGCTAATTCCTTGGCACACCTTTAGACAAATCACCAGCTTGATATTCAGGCTTAAGGAAATCTTTGGCATAGGCTGCATTCAAAGCCATGGCTTTAAACCATTTCTCACCTGTGATAGGGATTCCTATTGCAGCTGAAATAGAGGCCTCAGTCACCTCAAATTCTAAATCCCCTACCTTGGTCTTTCGGCCATCAAAATGTAAGGCAAACTGCCTTGTCACCTCAAGATGACCTCTTTGCATATTCTGGCAGAAAGAGAGGCATCCCACTCTCTGAAAAACTTCTCTTGCCATGGGCTCTGTCTCAAAAAGATGCATATCCACAGGTTCAGTTCTAACTTCTAACTACCTTACCCCCCTTGTGTGACTTCTTCATCTGAGGAGTCTCCATAGTTTAGGATGAGAGCTTCTTATGGCTATGGAGTGGTAATAACCAGGAGGACCTAAAGTCAAGGTTCAAATGGACAAGGCTGCACTTTTACAAGAACTTCCCTTAAACCAGACCGATTGCTAGTAAGCTAAAACTGGTTGTGGAAATCCCTCCCTTTGATTTGTGTAGGTGTGAACACTTAGAAAATGAGAGGATACCCTGTAATTGGCCTTTGAAACTGGGTAGAAAACGCCCGACTTAAGTGTTAGAGGAGGCAAGGGAGAAACAGTGTGGTTAAGCAGCGCCTCTAGGTAGCGCACTGCGTATGCAGAGGATAGAATTTCTTGGATGTTGTGAGCTTAGTAGCTATGGTGGGCGGATGTATCAGACTTCGACATGCAGGTAGTGAAATTTACAGGTTTGAAAGGAGGGAAGACAAGGATAGAATGGTGTGAGGAAAGGTCTCCTTCAACTATGCAAGCCCGATAATCCAAAACTCTGAGCGCTAACTCTCTTTGAAAATTATGTGCAAAGGAGGAAACATGGAATACCTGTAGAATAAAATCTGTCTGAAGCCTCAGCGAGATTTCAGGAAGAAGTCACAAACATCCCGGCCTCCGAATCTACCTCAACATCGGATCTAGTAGCACTGTTGTCGACTGGTCAAAACTGGGAGTTTGCGCAACGCAGCAATCTTGAGTTTTTCAAAAGTCACAAACCGTTATCAGAGCTCGTAAATACGAGATCTTGAAGGCATCTTTTAACCAACTCCTGGCGCTGAAAACAAGGAAGATGACATCAGCTTTGTAATCATAAATCATGGTGGAATATGATGAACGGGAAAGGCGCTATGGAAACTCCTGATGAGTGGGCAGCACTCCATTTCAAAAAATGATTGGATAGGTAAGCAAAGGACAACAAGGCAAGGCTACGAGGGCATGAGTGAGGAAAATGGCCTGTCAAATCAAGCTATTCGTGGAGTGAAACGATCCTAGTGACAAATTATGAGGGGGATCAAAGTTAAGTCATGAACAAAAACGGTCCTAAGTCCAAATTCGAATGAGGATCAAAACATAAGTCATGACTCAACACTTTATTTATCAAGGGGGTCCTAACAAACACATTTTTTAAAAGGGGTGAAATTAAAAAATTAAAATCTAAGGCTTAGGAAAAGATGAAAACAAACTAAAAAACCCAAGGCAACTTAGTGTGATAACACAACCTACCTTCAAGAATGCTCCATCTCTACCCCCAAGTACAACACCCTTCCTCAAATTGTGCACTCAAAATTAGGGAGGCACAAATCCACACAAGCTCCCTAACCACTCCAAGCACAAAACCCTAAGTATTCGTCTTTAGATGGTGCTATCCGAGTCTAATTATCCCTGTTAGATGGTGCTCTCCAAGTCTAAGTGTCAAGCAAGTAGGTGGTTACATAACCATTCATGCCAATCACACTCCTCCAAGCAAGAACCCAAGTACAGTATCCCACATGCGCCAACTCACTAACACCACATATTTCCATGTAACATGCGTGCCCTCCTAGCCAAGCATCTCCACATAAGTACACCCTACTTGTCCATGTGTCAAAAGTAGATGCAAAGGGACTATGAGACAAAATGCCCATCATTGAAACTCTTTCCCATGAAGCGCTCTCCCTCCAAGCAAAGTGCTCCTCACACACTAAGTGCTCATACAACTGAAGGAAAATGGAGAACAAGTTTAGAGCAACCAAAACTAGCATTGGTAAGTTAGCTTCCATTAGATTTCTTTTGTCTATCACTATTGATTTTGATCTTGAAGTAGAGCAAACAAATGTAAAGATAGCATTCCTACAAGGGGATCTTGAAGAAGAAATTTATGTCACACCTAGAAGGTTTTACATTGAAACAAATGGAGGACCAAGTTTGCAAGTTAAAGTAGTCTCTATATGGCTAGAAACAATCACCAAAGTTTGATACTTATGTATTGGGACTTGGATTTTCACAAAGCAAATCTGATCACTGCGTGTATACCAAACAGGTAAGTAATCATTTTGTTATAGCGGTAATATATGTTCAAGATATATTGTTTATTGGAAACAAGGAAATCATCAAGGATGTTAAGTCTCACTTGTCATCTCAATTTGATATGAGGGATATTGGTGCCGCAAAATTTTTGGGGGCATGGAAGTTAAAAGGGGTCGTTTTACAGTTGAATTAAAGGAAATATATTGAAATGATATTGCAGAGATTTAGAATGCAAGAATGTGAACCTATTAATAACCCTAATCTTGTTGGCTTAAAATTGTTGAAATAATGTAACTGCAAAGAGTATTCTTATTATTATTGTTATTTTATTCATAGGATTAATCCCCATTGTGGATTAATCATGTCGGTATTGTATTAGGACCAAATCCCCTTTTGCGGATTTTCAACGAACAATTGTAATAGGCAGAATAAGAAGTCGGCCCCAGCAGTTATTATTGAGACCCAGAATTAAATTAAAGGTGGGTTTACCCACCCAGAGTGAGAGGTCGGCCCTGCCAGTGAAAACCCTTCACACGTGCCAGTCTAGTATATAGAGAGAGGCTAGTGCCTCACTTTATCACACAACACACTTGCTCATTCTTAAGAGGCAAGCTACAACTTACCAGTGAGAGAGAAGGAGAAGAGTGGCGCATCTTTTGGAGAGGACTATCTGTATTGGTTTGAGTTATCTCTTGAACATTGTANAACCCCTTCTATTGGTCAAACCACATTTGTCTCACAACCTATGGCAGGGGGGAAACCCCCTTTTTCTAGGAACCCTTCACAATCCTGGGGAGTACCTCAAGGAGTTAAGTTTAATAAACCTTACCAAGGAGGGAAATCATACCATAACCCACAAGGAGGAGTACCAAATCATGTTCCTTCTAGATTATATTTTGGAAAACCTTATTCGGGTGTCCTGAATCCCACCTAGGGTTCTCAGGGACAACAAACTTATCCTCCCCAAGGGTCAAATGTTTAACCTCCACAGGGAAAAAATGTTTACCCTCCTCAAGGGAAGACTATTTATCCCCCACAACCTAATCAACTAACTTATACTCCTCAGAATCATTTGGGTTTCACTATGCTCATGAACGTTCCTCAACAACAATCGAATCCTGCCTATACCATTAAGAAACAACCATATATGGGAGGGCCTACTGGATACAATTATCCACATCAACCAGTTTATGTCCCACTGGTGTCCCTATGTCGCATTAGTATCACCCTCAAGTTAACTGACAACTACCATTCCTTGACACGCTAGATCTACCAGATTTGTCTCTGTTGACAAATGATCCCATATTAGATTTTCCTTTCAGGCCGGTAATTCCTGCTAAATTACCTTCTGACATCCCCAAATTTGATGGTAAAACTGGGGAAGACCCGAACAACCATGTTATGACATTCCATCTATGGTGTTAATCAAACTCACCAATGGATGATTCTATATGTTTGTGTCTATTCCAACGCACACTCATAGGCTCCGCAACCAAATGGTGCATTGAACTTCAACGTGGTACCTTTCAAGACTTCAAATCCATAGCTATGGATTTTCTCACACATTTTCAATTACCCATTTGTTACGAGACAGGTACTGAAATCTTAATCTCACTTCTTCAAACGAACTCCGCACATATCTCTGATCACATTCATGAGTGGAGACGACGACGAAGGTTTGTTAAAGTGACTATTCCTGACTAGTTATTGGATGAATGGTTTACTAAATATATTTTACCCCCAATTTTTTGTGACGTCACCATGGGTGGTGTGGTCAGTGAGGAGGAAGCCATTGCTTGAGCTCAGTGTTTAGATTTGGTTTACTCCCAATCTGGTACTTTGTATGAGTTGATACCAAATGCTCCCCGTACTTCTACCGATCCATCCAAACCATCTTCTACGGCACATGCAGATGGAATCATCAGTATCGTCAAAACCCAATCTTCATTACAGTTGACCGGAATGGATAATCTCTCTGTTTTTGCACCCATTACCAATTTGACTTCACTCTCCTTTACCTCCCCCCTGACTCAAATATCTGAGGTGAATGCAGTCCAATTTTCCTCTTCGCAACAATCTGGGGGAAAGAAGAAAATGAAAAATAAACCCAATAATAATAATAATAATAATAATAATGAAAATCCAAAAACACAAACTCCACCACCTACTCCTGAAATGAAAACATAGCGAAAACTGAAATTCTCGTGTATCATTTGTGATGACAATCAGTACACTCAAGACTGTCTTCATTGTGACAAAGTTTCAAAACTTTTCAAAGGGAATTCCCAACCCATTGTGTTAACACATCCTTTTCCTAAACAAAAATCCATGGTTTCTCAATCCCTTTCCCCTCTAGAAGGGGAAAATCCTAGTCATCCTCCTAGTGAGGAGGCCTCGTTGAGTGCTCATATTTATATGTTCAATGGGATCGATTTAACCACTTGCACCACAACGTATGACACACCGACTAAACTTGATAAAGAGAAGGTCACTAACGATACCCCATCATATCCATCTACCACCACCATTATTTCTCCATTTGGGTCACTTCATATTGAAAAACCCACTTTCGACTATATTTTACGCCCTCCCAAGAGCACTATTTGAAAATCAATTTTTAATCCTAGTTCACGTGTCGCCCAAAACTACAACATTGTTGAAGATTTGGCTCAAGCACCATGTGCTATGTCTTCTCTTTAAGTTCTACAAGATTTTCCAAGTCAATGTAGAACGCTCTTGGATGCCATCGATGCAATTGATCTTAAGTCATCAAATAATATTGCATTTAACCTTGATAACTTCAAGTCACGAATTTCTCACCAACTTTATTTTCAAATTGATGTAGTTGTTCATAACCAACAAATTCACCACACGATATTGGATGAGGGAGCTTCGACTTGTGTCATGTCATTATCCTGTTGGAAAGGATTAAAATCAACTACGCTTAGCCAATCCCCTACAATGTTACGAGCATTCATTGGGTGAGGTTTTCATCCTCACAGACTCTTGCAGTCCTTAGATGTTCAGTTGGGAGGAAAGACTGTCTCTGCCGATGTAGAAGTAGTCGATGCTCTCCTTGATTACAACTTGTTGTTAGGAATAAGTTGGTTTTATGCCATGACTGTTGTCGCTTCATCAGTGTTTTGATGTGTACTATTACCCTATCAAGGTAAAATTTTCACTATCGACTAGTTAGATTACTACACCCCGATGCTCGCACTCCTGCCACCAACAATATTCCTTTATTGGGAGATAGTAATATCACTTATGAAACTGTTGGTGTAGGTATTTTAAAATATTCTTCCCTTATGGGTACTTTCCCTGCACCACTTCCTCCCACCACACAACACATTTCCACGATCAATATGATCTCGACTATGGAATATCAATCTTTCGAATCATCTAATCCTTGGGTTGTGCCTAGTCCTTTGGAATTCAATTCACTAGGTGACTCTATGGCACTTAGTCCTACTAAGGCTTCATACGATGCTATCCAGTCCTCCTTTCCCTCTTTGGACGACCAACATCTATTGGCATCCAACACTTATTCGTTTCCATCTTGGTTGGATTCCTTATCCTCTGCTTTCGACTACATATTACAGATGTTTCCATCAGACAAATCCATTATGGAAATTCTTAGTATCGATAAGGTACCTTGGGATGACAACAATCATCGATCATCTTTTCTCCCTAGTCTAGATGAAATTGAGGAAGATATAGACTCTATCTTTCCCCCCAATGTTGTCGATTCTCCCCAATATCCTATACTTACCCAGGATACTACTTCCGAGGGGAATTTAGGCAACATATGTTCTACCATCACTATCGATATTTCGATCAAAGCAGGTATCGTGGAAAGTGTTCATCTCGGTGCTAATTGTTCGCCCGAGGAAGTGAAATCTTACACCGCTTTATTTAAATAATTCCATGATGTATTCGCTTGGAGCTATGAGGAAATTCCAGGGATCGATCCATTGATCATTGTGCATGAGATAAAAATGTACCCAGGCGTTAAGCCTGTACGACAAAAACGTTTCCCGATTCATCCTAATAAAACCGTGGCCATAAAGGCAGAAGTTGAAAAACTGTTGAAATATGGTTGTATCTATCCTGTCTCCTTGACGAAATGGGTTTCTAACATCATTCTAGTTGCTAAAAAACAAGGTACCATTTGTGTCTGTGTCAATTATAGGGATATCAACAAGTCTTGTCCAAAAGACAATTACCCTACACCCTTTATCGGATAAATCATTGATAATTGTGCTGACAACATTATATTTTATTTCATGGATGGATTCTCGGGTTATAACCAGATTGATATTATTCTAGTTTATCAACATAAGACAACCTTTATCTTCCCTTGGGGGAAATTCACTTATAAAAAGCTACCCTTTGGCCTTAAAAACATTGGTGCTACTTTCCAGCGGGCCATGTCGTATGCCTTCCATGATATCAAACAAATTGTGGAGCCTTACCTCGATGATTTACCCGCTCATTCATCTACTCGACAAGACCATATTGGTCATTTACAAGGCATTTTTCTTCGATGTCGGTTCTACCATATTCATTTTAACCCTCACAATTGTATCTTCTCTTTCGAATCAGGTCGACTCCTCAGATTTATTGTCTCTAAAGAAGGGATTAGGTTAGATCCCTTGAAAGTCAAAGCTATTCTTTCTTGACCCCCTCCCAACAATCTAACCCAACTGCAAATTTTGCAAGGGAAAGAAAACTTTCTTCTCCATTTCATATGAAATTACGCTAAAATCACTAAAGGATTTATGAGATTGTTGCAGAAAGACACCCCTTTCATCTGGGATGACACTGCTCAACACTCTTTTGATGCTCTAAAACACACATTAACCCATACACCTCTCTTGCATCCTCCAAATTATGCTCGAGACTATATCCTTTATTTGGCAGCCTCTACTTCCACTATTTCTATGGTGTTAGTTCAAGAGGACCCCTAATGGTGATGAACATGTGATCTACTATTTGAGCAAGAGTCTATCCAGTCCTAAGCTTCGATATTCACATGTTGAAATGTTGGCTCTAGCAGCCGTCATTGTTGCCCAAAGGTTTCTCCATTACATCATGTTACGCACTACCACGATCATTGCAGACTCGAACCCCATGTACCATATCCTTACATGTCAATTCCTTGGGGCAAAATATTCCAAATGGATTGTTATTCTTCAAGAATTCAACCTCGAGTTTGCCAAATCAAAAACAGAAAATTCGTTGGTTTTTACGGAACTTATCTATGATCTTCCCCATGATGATGAATATATTGAGCCCGATGATTCTCTTCCTGATGAATCTTTGTTCCTCATTAGCATGTCATATCCTTGGTATGGAGATATTCTTCTCTATATTCAAACCCAACGTTTCCAGCCTAATATTTCCCGTGAAGAACACCATTGTATTCACCACCATTCTAAACGATACATTATCATTGAAGGCAATTTGTATATCCGTGGTATTGATATTGTCATACGACGTTGTTTAAACCATGATGAGGTTAAATGCATTTTGAATGACTGTCACCTTGGAGATTGTGGCGGTCATCTTTATAGGATGGCTACAACCCAAAAAATATTACGTGCCGGTTATTTTTGGCCCTCCATATTCAAATATTGTATTGAGGCTGTCAAACGATGCCCACCTTGTCAAGTTTTCCACAAAAAGGCATGAACCCACCCTACTCCGCTACATCCCATTGTCGCCATCATCCCCTTTTCCAAATGGGGCATCGATTTTATGCAATTTAAGCCTACCTCAGCTGGGGGGCATGGTTATATCATCGTTGTCATTGATTATTTCACTAAATGGGTTGAGTCTATGCCCACATTTATTGACAATGGCCGTACTACGAATCTCTTTGTTTTTAACCAAATCGTCACTCGCTTTGGTGTCTCAGAAGACATTGTCACTGATCACGACTCACATTTTCAAAACTAGATGATAAGTGAGTTGCATGTCAAGTTAGATTTTCGCCATGAAAACTCATCCCCCTACTATCCTCAAGAAAACTGACAATTTGAAGCTATCAACAAAGTCATTAATACCTTGCTTCAACGCATGGTGGGGACAAACAAAAATTCTTGGCACTTGCAAATTTTTTCCACCCTTTGGGCTTACCGCACCTCAGTGAAAACTGCAACTAGATTCACTCAGTTCCAGTTGGTATATGGTGTCGAAGCAGTGTTGCCAATTGAATGTGAGATTCCTTTGTTGAAACTCACCGTAGAACTCCTGCCTCACACCTCTTCTGAAGAGGAACGATTCCTATATTTAACTAAGTTGGACAAAACACGTCGTGATGCTTGTCTCGTAAATGATATGTATAAAAAACGAATGAAGAGTCAATATGACAAATCCATTCAACCTCGTACATTTGGAGAAGGAGACCTAGCCCTCGTTTATGAACAAGATCATGATAATATAGGGACATGAAAGTTATAACCTATGTGGCATGGACCCTATATTGTTAAACGTGTATTACATAGAGGTGCCTATGAGCTAGTTGACTACGATGGAATATCTCTTGGTGAGCCCAAAAACGGGAATTACCTTAAGAAATAATATGCATAGAACATATAGCATGTGTGATTTGTACACTAATGTACTATTATTTTTTATTTGGTGTGTCTTTTCTCTTGCATGTACGAGTTTTGTTTTATCCTCTTATACTTTGTCTTGTCATTGCGTGAAAATATGACATCTCCCTTTCCCATATTTGTTTCTTTTTCAGATGGCACTAGTCGGCACACCCAGAAAATTGCTTCTATAGGTTGGGTCATTTACCACTCTGATGAGTTGGTGAGTTCAGGAAGCATTTTCCTAGGATCATAAACCAATAACGTGGAAGAATATCACATTGTCATTGGACTTTTAAATGAGGCCTCCTCTCTAGGTATATCTCATATGATCATCAACCTAGATTCTCAACTCGTGGTTTGTCAACTGAATCAAGTTTATGACGTTCGCAACCTTGTCCTATTGCATCTCCACCTAAGAGTTATTCATATTGAAAGAATGTTTGAATTTACACAATACAGACACAGACCAAGGGAACTCAACACAATGATGGATTCACTAGCAAATTATATTTTTGATCGGTATCTTGCGCATAGATAAAACTTTTAAAAGAAAATAAATCACATGTACATTAAAAAAATCACACAAGATAAATTGTAACATCATTCGCACCACAAAACTTGGATATATATATATATGCATATATATATGTAGATATATTTAAATGTGTGATATCAAAAGTTTGTTTACATCAAAAAGTACATAATAGGGAAAAATTTGGGCCCTCATGCCCATGATATCATCATGAAAAGACTGCAAAATATATGGAGGATCCTAGTCCTCGTGCACCACATTGTGCTCCGAGAAACACACAACTGTCCGAGCCACTCGTCAGAGCAAGTGGTTCAAACTCTTAGGAACCCCCACTGTATGCCTCTATACATGAAGAGGTATGTCTCACCTCCTGAGAGGTGGGACACCCATAGCCAGACCTTGGAGGTTCCTCTTGACCTCCCGGAGTCCTCCCACTGCCACCTCATGCTCCACGACTATATGCACGTCTCCACGATGCCCTAGTGTTGGCATCTTTGTCGAACGTGATGTGCCTATGTCTGCATGATGAAACAAAACATCTGTTAAAATCCCTCTTTGTACACATAAAAATAATATAAAATATAAAATCAAAAATACATGACAGGGTTTGGTTTTGTACCTAACACATCCCAGTCAATGCCCTTTGGGAGAACTAAGTCTACACTGCCCCAAAAATGGACTCCGACATATGAAAAGTCCTCAATAACAATCAATTACCTTCTCCACCAAGCAAAGAAGTCATCTATAAACTTGAACGTTGAGGCCTCGTTCCCCAATCTTAGGGACAAACTAGTCCATCTTTCCATACATGGCTTGGTCGTCGGTCGTGTTATCAATGCAATCTGTGGATGCATCTGGGGTATTCACTCCAAAAATAACGAAACCAAGAAAGAGTCGTATCTAAATTGCTTCTACCTTCCAATCCTACACTTTGTGATTTGTTCCTTCACGTTTCAAAGGAACCCCACACTCCAGTTAAATAATATGGGCTCCACAGATTGTAGAGCATATGACATTTGAGATTTTGAAGCTAGGTGAGCACTCGTACTACCTGCCAAGTTGGTAATGGTAAATAGAATCGATCTCAATGTCAAATCCATCACATCCTTGATCATGATTCATCCATTGACTAAACGAGATCCTGGAATACAGTGGTCAACCACATATACCTCAGTGGGCTGAGGAGTTTCCCGATGCCCAGACAAAAGGATAGGAGCCCCTCTCCTTGAGAGGCCGTTCAAAAAATACACATCGTTGAGCTCAATTTTGAGAAAATGTGGTCCAATACAAAATGCTTGTTTGGCATCATCCCATAATCCAATTAGGTACTCAAGTAACAAAACCTCTTTATTCATTTTCTGTAGTTTGAAGTACTTGAGGAGACCACAATTTCTCAAAGCAACCCTTTCTTGAGGGTTTTGAAATGCGGTGATATCATCGAACTCATGTTCACGTTCCTTCCATTCAATAATGGATATGATCCATGCAAACTACAAATACAACCATTTAAATGCCTTTATTCAACCTATTATACCAAAAAAATGGGTATTTTTAGTTTAAAAAGAAACAATTTTTTTTGTTCCGCGTCGACGCTCCCCTAAGCCTACTCACAAAGCGCTAACACTCCCTGGGTATACACACCAGGGCGATGAAAACTTGATTGGCGCTCCCCTCACCCCTTTGAGGGAGCATCGATCCAGTTTAGCGCCTAGAGCTTCCTAAGGAGCCCAAAACACCCTAAAAATGAGCTAAAACACAATTTTAAACCATGAAAATGATTGAAATGGTAAGGTGACCAACCTGATCCAGAGAGAATCATAAACATTTGATCACAACTCCCATGCTCGTGGCTTGAAAATCACCCTCCAAAGATTGAAAATTACAAAGCTAGAAGAAATTGGTGAAAAATGAAATGGTGAATGAAATTTCTAACCCTATTTCACTATTATAGGGTTGATTTTTTCTAATATAAAGTTTTTATTGGGTTTTTTAAATTTTTTGAGGAGTCACTAATACCCTGGGTACAGGTTTGTCTATATTTGTAGTCTCCGAAGCATCTTTTTTCGAAAAAAATTGTAACAATGACGAGCACAGTCTTTGTTTGTTCTCGTGCTCGATAAAAAATGAGAATGTAACCGAGTATACTTTTATCACTTTTTCGGAATCCTAAAGGTTACACGAAAAATGAAACCCCTGGAGTCTCCTTTAAGCTCTTTTTCAGACTCTCTAAACATGAAAATATTGTCGAGTGATATTGGTTCCTTTCACACTTGATTAAAATGTTTTGAAAGGGCATCTCCCGAGTAGTAGTTTATCTCTTTTTCGGACTTCAAAGACTAAAATTATGAAAAAGGACAACCATGGAGTCGCCTTTAAGTTCTTTTAAACTCTCTAAACATGAAAAACCACCGATTTTTCCTTCTCTAGACTTGTTAAAATCGCACATTGAAGGGCCCATATGGGACCAAACCCTTACTTATTCCAGTTCATTAAAAAAATGAAGAAGGACTTACCGAAGGTGAGTTATACCGAGCATGTGTTATCCTCTTCGAGCTCGTAAAAACAAAAAGAGGTACTTGTCTATCTAGATGGGGTAAAAAATTGAAGGAAGCAATCCAAGCTATCTTTTAGAGTTGTCACAAGTCACTCTTCTAGTCGCCCTTCAACATGACACATTGTTTCTACCTGCATATTGAACACTTGGATAACCCGTTGAACCTCTGCACTGGACCAATCCCCTGATTTTTTTCACTCCTTTGGGTCACCCGACGAATGTCACAGTATCCACTGCATTATGTTTTGGTCCATATTATGTTTATGTTGCAGAGTCATGTTGTGCCACAGTTTTCAAGGGAAGTATCCACCTCGAGAGTCAACCATCACAAATTTGCAGTTTCAATACTCGTGTCAGTCCATACTCATTTGATTCACCATTTTACATCTCTATGTTAGTTTTGTGTTGTTGATGGGGGATAAATCAAGGCTCTTCTTCGACGAGTATTTTCCTGTTGAATTCAACACATCATCCGGGAATTTGACTTAGAAACCAATTATTACCTTGGGACCTGTATGCCTCAATGGCATACCTCCTCGCCTTCGACAGTGGGTTTACATCATTGACCTCTGATCGTATGACTCCACGAATGTTCAACTTCAAATAATTTATTCATATTCGTTGGATTGTACTAGATTACCTTGGGAGTCATTGACATCATTGGTGATTTCCATTGCACTTTTTAACGATCTACCTCATTGACCAGTAATCAAGTGGTTTCTACCATGTTCAACATCAAAAAACTTATTCACATGGCTAGATTCATATTACATTGAGATTGGGACGAATACCTTGGGTTGAGATTTCACTTTGTTATTTTCTTTCCCAGGTTGTGAAGGAGATATTTTGAGCATGATGATATACTATCACATAGATCCACATTGTATGGTTCGTGGCTATTTTTTATCATCTCGTAGATCCACTGTGTATTTCTCATGGCTACAATCAGTTCATATCATGGAGGTATAGATCCACATTGTATATTTGGTTGCTATACCCTTATTTAGTATCATCATGGATCCGCAGTGTATTTGTTGGCAGCCATACCTTAAGTCCTTTGTCACTCAAGCATAGGTATGCCTGCCTTGGGTTTTGAAACATATGATAACATTTATTTGATGGATTTTTGAAAATTCTACTAGGTTCTTTGACTCCATACCCTTGCTTCGAAAATCTACAAAGCACTTCAGTAATCAGCTTTTGTCTTCTGACTTCTCACTTTGGGGGGCAATATGTTACACGTCAAAATTCCTTGCTTCGATAATGTCCTATTATCATGATCGTAAGTGTCGCAAGTGTCACAATTATCGTATTTTTGTTCCATGTGTGTCTCATTGTGGACGACACCATAAGAACACTTGATACACCCTCTAAGACATGTTAGAAAAGGAAACACATCATTTGACAAGCTTACACAATATTTTTCCTTGGGAAATTATCATCTTAAACGAATTTTTGGAGATCAATGCTCCTTGTCCACTTAGCAGGGAGTGCTATAGCACTCTGTTGCCAGCTTTGAGGGAGCGTCGATTGGTTGAGAGATTATTGGGAAGAAATCCACCTTATCTATAAGGTTAACTAGAAATTATCCAAGTTGGTTTGGCTCAAATCCAAGATTTAGGCTATATCTAAGAGAGATACCACAATTGATGGAGTCATATCCTCAACTTATTCCAAAGATAACTAAGGTGGTTGATCCTCTCAAAGACTATAAAAGGAGGCATTCTCATGGTGAAAAAAGGGAGGAGAATATCAGTGAAATGTATTATCATTATGACCGTGGATCATTCGAGCAAGGGGTTGGATAAGGAGGACTTGGTGAGGCTGCTGCATCTACATATATAGATTTTAAGTACCTTGTTATGTTCTCATTAATATATGATTGGCCTTTTTCCTTCAAGTTTGTGTATGATTGCATAGGCTTATCTCTTCTTGATAAATCTAGTTTAAACTAATCTTGGTAGAATAGGAATCATGCATTGTCATTGTTGTCTGTTTAATTGTAGATCTCATTAAAGGGACTCAATATCAAGTTCATCCTTGACTGAGCAAGGACAAGCTTCAGAAAAAGGTACATCCTATTTTCTTCCTCTTTTTCCTTTGATTAGTTTAGCTACATTTAAAGGAATGTCAGTGTCCAATGTTAGCATTTTTCTGTTTGGTCATAGGGGTCTAGGATCCAAGAGGTCATTCACCTGTCCACAGGGGATTTTTCCTACAACAATGGTGCGCCCCCTTTCACAAAGACATGTATCGTTAAGAGGTTATGGGCTCGAAACCCTCGGAGGAAGAACAAATTTTTTGACCCATCCAATATTGGCAAAATATGGGGTGCCATGTGTCACCCTGTGGTTGGCCCATACAATACAATCAACAACTCAGTCAGCATACACAGTCTTATACCACATCACCTGCCACGTCACTATCGTACAACCACATGACATTCCATGTCAACATCCATACTACCAAGTCACCTACCCAGTCAGCTGCCACATTAGCATATGTACTTCCTAGTCACCCTACCATGTCAGCATCCATACAAACACTTGTCATATGTATGCCATGTTTCATCCTTTCATTGGGCCATGTCAGCATCCATACAGTTCTGCGTGTGAGTTTTTGATTGGTCCACATTAGCCCCTGAAAATGCCAAAAACAAGTGACATGTGTCACCTCTTCGTGTTGCCACATGTACCTTCTTACATCATCATGACGTCACCTGTTGTACTACTAACGTCAATAATACGACCTGCTGACTTTGACCAGTTTGACTTTTTGCATGCTTGGGAAATCGATCAGAAAGCGATAAATTTCGCATACGGTATCCATTTTTGAAAAAAATTATATGGATGGAATGGGAGCGACGATCCCGACACAATGGTGCTAGTTTCGTCTGATTCCAATAACTTGGATTTTTAGGCCTTTCTGGATCCATTTTGGATCACAAATAAAGTTGATATCAGAGCAAAGGTTTTTGAAGGTTTGATTGTTTTCAAGTGTTTTTTTTTCTGATGCTGACAAGGTTGAAGCTCACAAGAGGAGAAGGTCAACTTTTAGAGCCAAGTTATCAACTTTCAAGAAGGAGAACTACACATTCACCTCAACCTTCAAGGAGGAATTCACCAAGTATGGATCATGAGGAGAGTCATGAAACTCTTACTTCAGAAGATGAAACTTTCAGAAAACATTTTTATGATATGACATAAATGGTGAAAATTTTATTTGAAGAAAGGAATGCAAGATTGCAAGGTGAAATCTCAAATCCTCCAAGAGGTAATGAAGATAATGGTGATAAAAATCCAAAAGGAAATGGAGGGAATGATGATACTCCACCTCCTTCACCTCCATCTTCCACTTCTTCTACCATTTCAAAACCACATCCAAATTCTCCAAAAGAACATGGTAAAATTCCTCCACAAACTCCTTTGCTTAAGCTTGATATTAAGTTTGAATTGCCTATGTACAATGGAGAGGTAAATGCTAATAAATTGGATAAATGGATTCGTCATATTGAATTTTATTGTAGGATACAAAGAATCGAATATGATGAAACTAAGATTCAACTTGCTTCTCTTATATTGGAAAGTACAACACTCATTTGGTGGGAAGCCAAAACTCAATAGGACATGAAGAAACATGGTAAAGTTTTATCCTCTTGGAATGATTTTATTGTTGCAATTAAAAGGCAATTTTATCCATTATAATACATGCAGAAAGCTATTATGGATTGGAAAAAATTTAGACAAGCTAAAGGGAAAAATGTGCAAAGCTACACTCAAGAATTTAGAAGAAGATCTTTGATTTCAGGTATAGATTTATCTTCTCAAGAAAATTTACTCAAATAGATTGGAGGATTTCATAGCTACTTGAGACACATAATACTTATGTTTAAACATATAAATCTAGATGATTTTTTTTACAGGCAACCCATTTGGAAGAAAGAGGGAGGAATGAACCTCAAGAGTGCAACAAGAAGCCATTTTACAATGGAGACAAAGGAAAGAAGAAATTCAAAGGGAATGGAAAGAAGAATGCTTCAGTCAGGAAAGAGGGAGAGAAATTCACATGCAAACATTGTTCAAGGGATGGCCATGATGAATACCATTGTTGGAAACTTCCTCTTGAAAACAAACCCAAAAATTTCAACAACAAAACCAAACCAAATACTGTTTCAACTACACAACATGATTTAGGTTTTGATTCGGGAGATGAAACAAAAATTACAGCCATGGATTTTCAAGGTAAGGATTCTATTGCAAGTACTATTTCTTCAAGTAGTATCCTCAATGAAACTCAACATGAAAAATAAAGAATTAATCTTTTCCACATAAGGGTTATTTCAAAGCATACCAAGATAGATACTCTTTTTTATAATGGATCTCAAGCAAACCTCATATCTGAAGGCACTATTAATAAATTGCATTTGGAAACTACTCCTCATCCTAAACCATATCCTCTAGGATGGATATGTGGCAATTCCAAATTGCATGTGACAAGAAGATGTAAACTTAGATTTTCCATCACTACAAACTTTATAGATGAGGTAGATATTGATGTTATTCCATTGGATATTTGTGGTATTGTGTTGGGAAGCCCATATTTATATGATAGGAGAGCCATATTTCATCATCATGAGATCAATTCTCATTTGTTTAAAAATGGAGTTGAGTACATTGTTAGAGAACATACAAAGAAGTTGAATTTGTCACTTGTAAATGTTGGACACATGAAGAGATTAGTCAATGCTAGTAAGAACTTTGTACTCTTGATGATCAAACCCAAAGACAATGTTGAAAAAGAACCTTTCCAAGGTTGTGATGCAAAGTTAAAATCTGATTTATATGAGGTTGTTAACCAATATGATGAGATGTTTTATGAACCAAAAGGATTTCGTCCTAAAAGGGGTATCCAACATGAGATACAATTGCAACAAAATTGTACTCTTCCAAACATTGGTATGTACCAGATGTCAGTCATGGAGAATGTTGAAATTAAAAAACAAATCCAAGAGTTTGTTGACAAAGGGGTTATCATTCCAAGCACATCGCCATGTGGGTCACCGATTGTTTTAGTACCAAATAAATATGGTACATGGCACATGTGTGTAGATTTCAGAGCCTTGAACAATATTATGGTAAATAATTGTTATCCTCTTTCTAGAATTGATGATTTGCTTGATCAATTGAAAGATGATAAGTATTTTACTAAGTTGGATTTGAGAAGTCGATATCGTCAGATTAGGATTATTGAAGGAGATACATGGAAGACAACTTAGAAAAAAAACAAGTTTTGTTTGAATGGATGGTTATGCCATTTGGGCTTTATAATGCTCCTTCTACATTCATGAGAGTTATGAATGATGTTTTAAGGCCTTTTCTTGATGATTGTGTGATTGTCTACTTGGATGACATTTTGATATTTATAACATCTTGTGAAGTGCATGTTATGCATGTAAATCAAGTTTTAGATGTCTTGAAGAAACAATTTTTTTGTTTAAAGATGTCTAAATGTGAGTTTGGAAAGAACTCACTTATTTACTTGGGACATATTGTTGGAGGAGGAGAACTGAAAATAGATCCTTCCAAGGTCAAAGTCATTTTGGATTGGCCCAAGCCCAACAATGTGACAAAGGTAAGAAGCTTTTTGGGAGAAACCCAATATTGGACAAAGTTTATTGCTAACTTCTCTTCAATTGCAGCTCCATTACATGCAATAACAAGCATCAATCAATTTTTCCAATGGGGAGGCAAGCAACACAAATATTTTTATGCATTGAAGGAGAAGATTAGTTCAGCTGCATTTCTTTCACTTCCTAATTTGAGACAACCATTTGAGATCCAAACAAATGCAAGTAATTATGCAATGGGAGCAGTCTTGTTGCAACATGGTAAGCCCATTTGTTTTCATTCTRAAACTTTTAATGGTGTTGTGATTAATTATCCTACATATGATAARGAGTTGTATGCATTGGTGCAAAGTGTGAAAAAATGGAAACATTATTTGTTGGGAAAATAAACTATCATTCACATAGATCATCAACCATTACAATACTTACAATCACAAACAAAGCTACAACAAGCAAGGAACTTCAGATGGATGGGTTTTCTAAAACAATTCCACTTGGTTACCAGGTATAAGAAAGGAATTTATAACAATTTTTTTGATATTCTTTCTAGGCCTATTGTTAGTGCTTCAATTATTCTTAAGCATAATTCTACCATGCATGAGAGCTATGTTGAAAAATGTGCTTTACATGATGATTTTAAAGAGGTTTATGCAAATTTGTGTCATTCTAACCAATTTGAGGAATCAAATGATCCAGGTGGATATCGATGGCCACCCACCTTTTCCAACTGGCTCAAAACAGTTCTATGGCAATTTTGGCAATTTACTATTTTTAGTAGTTTTAACTTCTGGGGCCATTTTGAGGGCCTAAATGAAGGGTTTTCAGGATAGAGATTCTCAATGATATCCAAAGGAATGAATTATCCCCCTAAATGAATCTCCTCAAAAATACCTTTCCAATGAGCTATCATGCACCCCAAACGAAGATTGTATGCCAAAGTTACGCCTCCGGGAAGTTGAGACACCAAACTACCCAAAATGAGGTCCACAAAACTGTTGGATTTTCATCTTTCGGGGTTAGATTTTTGGATTTTATTTATGATAAAAAAGGCCTTTGGATCCTCATTGTAAAATTATCATCTTTCAAATGTGAGTAGCGGACACATCTCTTCTCATAGATAAGCTGCCACCATTCTAGCGAGTCTTTCACTCTGTATTTTTACAGTCCTTGTACATTTTTGCTCATTAATAAAAAATTGTGTATTACTGTATCTCTGTGTTTATGGTTGCATATTTGATACATTTATGTTATATTATTTGATATCTGATATATCTATGTATATTTATTTATTATATCTCCGCTCTCATTTCGTGCCGAAAATAATTTGGATCAGTGGTATCAGAGCAGGCTGCTTTTGATCATTTTTTTTCAGTGCATGTCCCTGACGAGGTTTGAGTATAAAAAGTTGGGTCTATAGCTTGTCTCTATTGAATACAATCACTCTCGCATGCACAAGAAACCCTCCATGGCAGAAGAAAATAAAAATGACTGAGCAGGCGATTCTATCAATATGTTGCTTGACCAAGCTCTCGCGCGACAGAGGGACGAAATGATGGAGAATTTTTCCCACATCCTTCAATGCCTACCGATAGAAACAAACACATATTCATATAAAAAAACCACTTTGGAAGCACCTCTCCTTTCAAGGTATAGGTTAATTTTTATATTCTTGTATTTGAAGGCCAGATAGATGTGGATGCCCTAGAAAAATGATTAAATCTATTAGAAGGTTATTTCTCTGTTCATAATTTTTACGATAGGGAAAAGATCACCTTCGCACTCCTTAAATCTCTCCCCCATGTCAAACATTGGTGGGAAACTTACTGGGAGAAAAGTTCCAGAGAGGAGTCTAGAATATATGGGGCCGAGCCCACTTGCGATGTTTTTGTGGATGTAGTAAAGGAACAATATTACCTTGTTGGAAACTATGAGGACTAGTACATGAGATGGACCACACTGCAGCAAGAGGGGGGGCAAGAAGTTACAGAGTTCACCAATACCTTTCATACCTTGCACACCAAGATGGGTATCAAAGAATCCAAATGACATTTGGTTTTAAAATACCGTGGGGCTCTACACAGATACATCCAAACTAAAATGGATTTTCTGGACATCTCATCACTCGGTGTTGCTTATCAATATGTTGTTAAAAATGAGCAAAAATTTAAGCACTAGAAAAAACGAGAGTTTGGGTCCGCAAATATGCAACAACCAAAGTATGATAAAGACATCCCTAACAAATAGTCTCCCAAAAACTAGTCCAAGCCATAGAAAAAGAAGGGTCATGAGAAGACAAAGAAGGACAACGTAAAATGGTGTGATTTCCACAAAATCCCCTGGAACAACACCGAGGAATGTCACTCAAAACATTCATTGGTGGCCGAGATCAAAGACAAGGAGTTGAACCCTGATTCATAATCTGATTATGAAAATACTGGTAAAAGACATATCATCGACGCAGACCCCACTGCTATTTTCACAACCACAACAATTCAACTAGAAGAACCCACATATCCTAAAGAGGGGAAGTGCCTTTTTCATTCATATATATGGGTAAAGGGGACACCAGTTCATTTTATTGTTGATAACGAAATCCATAAGAACCTCATCTCAGCAAAGGTCATCAAACAGTTTGGATTGTCGACAACACTACACCCACAACCATACAACATCGAATGGCTTCACTAGAGACGAGATCTTCGTGTCAGCCAACAGTGTCGATTGTCATACAACATCAAACCCTTTAAGGATGAGGTATTATGTGATGTTTCCCCATTGGATGTCTGTGATGTTCTCTTGGGCCAACCAAATATGTGGAAGCACCATGTTGCTTATGAATCTCAACCCCGTAGTGTCATTGTTTCTCTAGGGGGTCATCTCTACAAAATACCACAGGTAGTTCCGAATATTGTTCCACCTAAACAGTGCCACAAGGTAGTATCTCATACTACAAAATTCAACTTCTTCACAATCTGTTCAAAAGGTGAACATAAGGATACTGCAACCACTACAGCCTCGGCCCAAGCATGTTTTATCCAACAGAAGCAGGTCGACAAGATTGCATCAAAGTGTAAATATTCCTTCTTCACAAAGGAATATCATGTAGCCATACTGGTTAAAAAGGTCCAACCCTTCCAGCCACATGTTCATGACAACCTTCAACAAGATAAGCAACACAACTTCTCCAACAAGGCAAGCAACTCATCAAGATGTAGATTCAACAAACGCTTTTCCTTCTCCCCCAGGAACTCAACGTAATGGATACCATTTCTTCCTAAGGAGGGAGGATTGATCCAAGTGGATATCATTGGCCACCCACCTTTTCCAACTGGCTCAAAACAATTTTCTGACAATTTTGGCAATTTACTATTTTTAGCAGTTTTAACTTCCAGGGCCATTTTAAGAGCCTAAATGAAGGTTTTTTGTGATCACGATTCTAAATGATATCCAAAGGCATGATTGATCCCCCTAAATGAATCTCCTCAACGATAAATTTACAACAAGCTATCGTATGCCCCAAACGAAGATCATATGCCAAAGTTACGCCTCCGGGAAGTTGATACACCAAACTACCCAAAACTTGGTCCACAAAACTGTTGGCTTTTCATCTTCCGGGGTTAGGTTTTTGGATTTTATTTATGATAAAAAAGGCCTTTGGAGCCTCGTTGTAAAATTATCATCTTGCGAATGCGAGTAGCAGACACATCTCTTCTCAGAGATAAGCTGCCACCATTCTAGTGAGTCTTTCACTCTGTATTTTAATCGTCTTTGTACATTTTCACTCATTAATAGAAAATTGTGTATTACTGTATCTCTGTGTTTATGGTTGCATCTCTGATACATTTCTGTTATATTATTAGATATCCGAGATATCTTTGTACATTTCTTTATTATATCTCTGCTCTCATTTCGTGTCGAAAATAATCCGGTTCATTGGATTACCATGTGCATGATAAGGTTTTGTATCATCTTGGTAAGCTATGTATTCCACAGGATGAAAGAGTCAACATCATAAGTGAAGAATATTCTTCTCTTATTGCTGGCCACTTTGGTGTAGGAAATACGATGGCTAATTTGCAAAGGTATTGCTATTGGCCTAAAATGAATGAAAGTGTTTCAAGATATGTAAGCAGATGTTCTTTATGTGCTACAAGTAATCCTAGCAATATAAAGTTGGGTTTGTATACTCCACTTTCGGTTCCTTCTCATCCTTGGGAAATAAATTCCATGGACTTTGTAGGAGGTCTACCTATGTAAAAAAAGAATCATGATTATCTTTATGTTTTGGTTGACCGTTTCAGAAAAATGTGTATTTTGATGCCTTGTAAGAAGCAGGTTACAACTGAACAAATGACACAAATGTTCTTTTAGCATGTTTGGGTACATTTTGGGTTGCCCAAATCCATTATTTCTGATCGATATTCACGATTTATTGGGAACTTTTGGTCAAGCTGATGGGCACTCATGGACACCAAGGTGAGAAAAAGAGCAACATTTCATCCACAAATTGATGGTCAAACAAAAGTGGTGAATAGAACAATAGTACATCTTCTTCATGGTTATTGCAACAAACATCATAAGCTTTGGTTATTGCACCTACACTACATTCAACATTCTTATAACCGGGCTAAGCACTCTTCGACTCTAACATCTCCATTGGAGGCATGTTTTGGTTATTTGCCAAAATCTCATTTATATTTTATCTTTGGGAAGGATATTGCTATTGATGGTCATTATGACATTGATAGAGCAAAGAAGTTCATTGAACAAATTCAGTTGGTGCATCAAATGGTACAAGAATAGTTGGAAAAGAGCCAAGCCAAGTACAATACAAGACATGAAAAGCATCATGTTGATCACAGTTTCCAAGTTGGAGATGAAGTTTGGCTTTACATTAGCAAGGAGAGGCCTAAAGGAGAAGACAAAAAACTGAAACCAATTAGATATGGACCTTTCAATATTCTTGAAAATATTGGTAACAATGCCTTCTGTTTGGATTTGCATCCTTATATGAAAATGTATGTAGTTGTTAATTTTGAGAATTTGAGATTGTGTGAGCCTCCTTTGATTGATGTTCAAGGAGAGCATGTCCAGATTCCTTCCATAGATGACTTATCGCCAAAATATATTTTAGAATTGCATGAGGATACAATCCTTGATAGGAGGATGAGAAATTCAAAACACGGGAATGTGGAATACCTTCGTGTTGGTCTTAAAGGAAAAAATCCAAGCAAAGCTAGATGGATTGAGGTTGGAAAGGTGAGGTAATTAAACCCTCATCTTCAGATTGACTGAAAGTATTATTTTGGAGGTCCAAAAGCTTCACAATGGGGAGGAGTGATCCAAGGGATCAAAATATGATAAAAAATCAAAGTTCTTGGAATTACTTGAAAATGGGTTCATTGCGTAGATATCGTATTCACGATCCCATTTCAAATTTAACGGGATCAAATGGAGATCGTATGCGAGATATATCGCGTTTTGTCCACTTTTCCAAACAGGCACAATGCTGACTATACACAGTTCGTATAGGATGACTGTGCAGACCTTACTGATGACATGGTAGGGGGACGTACTATTGAATGGGCATAGGCTGATGTGGTAGGTGTTGAGTTGGCAGAGTTTCATGGACCAATCCAATGTTGACACATGTCAGTGTACGGGTGAATGAGAAGGTGCCATGTGGCCCAACCAGGGGCCACCACATGGCACCCATTTATTGGTTTAAAAGTTTGGGAATCCATTGGATTTGAACCCATGACCTCCATGGGCATGGGAAAATACTTGGCAAGGGATGGGCTAGCAACCCGATTGCGATTCTTTCTTAACCATTAAGGTCATAAATTGTATTTAAAATGAATTAAACAGTTGGTTGGGTGGAGTGCGGGCCGGGGATTGGCCCCAACCTATGGTCACATATACCTTACACACTACCATATGACCATACAAACAAACTTCTCAACAATTATCCAATGGATCAGGGTTTAGTGCTAAAACATGGCCACATGGGGGGAATATGGTCGTAACCTCCGCCATAAAAAGGTGCCAGTCCTCCTAACAATGTAACAGTTTGCCCAAAATTGCAGAACAAGCACGTCTGTTGTGTTTTTGGAATGGGAAACACACAGAGCTAGGTTCAGTTTTGATAGGGTGTGGTTTGGCGTGTAGGTACAACAAAGAATTGGGAGAAACTTCTAGGAAGTGATTTATTCTCAGTTTTTGGCCAAAGTAGGTGCAGAAAGAGCTCAACTAAGGGTTTTTGGACATTTTTGATCCATTGAATCCATCTATTTTGTATTCTGAGCATTGTAAAGCACTGATTTTGACACTTTGAGCATACAATGAAAATGATCCATTGGAAGCTGGATCGGGAGATGTAGCCCAAGAGAGGGGTGAACTCCTTTATCATTTTTCTTTGTTATGTGCTTACTTTTGATGCTTGTTTATGTCTATTTATGCTTCTCATTTTAAGTAAAAAACTCATAAAGTTTATGTGTTTGCAACTTGATCCAATTGCCTAAATCACATAACTATTTCACTTGCAAATTTGTGCACACAAACCTTTTTCATTTTTAGATCAATAATAATATAACAAATAAAATAATAATGAATTCTTATTAGGGCCATAACATATGGGCCCAAGGGTATTAACATATTCCCCCTCTTTAAAAAAGGTTTCCCCTCAAAGCTGATAATTTGTTATGATCCAATGCCTTAAAAATGATAAAAAGTTAATAATTACAGTCCACTTCGAGTGGAAAACCTCCTTTTAAAATATTTCACTTCAGAACACAATATGATATGAAATGATATGATCCTATATGTGTGTGTGTGTGTGTCTATATATATATATATAGGAGACAAATGGGTACAATTATTATGAAAGGGTGCAAGGAAGGGTTCTAGCCGACCTACACATATAACACTAGAAATGCAATAATTCAATATATATGGCTTAATAAGGGGGTTTATACATAACACGGGGCTTTGTCTGGGGATTAACATGACCCTCCCCTTCAAAAACATTTTTTCCTCTTCCACTTCAGAACACAATATGATATGGAATGATATGATCATATATATATATATATATATATAGGAGACAAAGGGGTACAATTATTATGAAAGGGTGCAAGGAAGGGTTCTAGCCGACCTACACATATAACACTAGAAATGAAATAATTCAATATATATGGCTTAATAAGGGGTTTTATACATAACATGGGGCTTTGTCTAGGGATTAACATGACCCTCCCCTTCAAAAATGTTTTTTCCTCAACACTTGAATAACCACGGGTGGTTCTACATGAATAGCTCATCTTCCCATATCGCCTCTTCCACTAGTAAGTTCTTCCATTTAACAAGGTACTCCATAATTTCTTGATTTCTTAGCTGCTTAATTCTTGTTTCAAGGATTGTTTCTGGATATATTATGATTTTCCATTTTTCATTGATCTTTGGTAAAATATTTTGGACTGGGATCTTGTTTCTAATGACATTCTTTAAGCAAGAAACATGGAATATTGGATGTACATGTGAATATGGAGGAAACTCCAATTTGTAATCCCTACTTGCAATCCTTTGAAAAACCTTTTAGGGGACATAATATTTGGGTGCTAATTTATTGTCCTTCTTTTGCTGCTTGAGGGACATATATTTGTATGGTTTTAGACTTAGGAATACTCAATCCCCCACTTCAAAATCCCTTTCATTGTGATGTTTATCTTCTTGTTGTTTCATCCTATTTTGTGCCACAACCAAGTTGTATTTCAATAGTTTGAGGACCTATTGTTAGTTCCCTATGTGGTTCTCCACTACTTGAACCTTTGTATTCCCTTTCAAGGGTGATGTGATGGATGGAGGATGATATCCATAAAGTGCCATAAATGGGGAGATTTTTTATGAAGTATGGAACATAGAAGATTTTAGGGGTGAAATTTCGTCGATGGTCAAAATTAGAAGGCTTAGAATTTTGGCTGGGTGAATTAGTTTCATAGAGGGATTCAAGGGATTTTATTATAAATAGCCCAAAATTTATTTTAAAAAAATTGTATCTAAAACCCTCTGCCCACGGGTATTTGGGAGAAGAAAGTAGAGAAATTCATTTCGCCTTGTAAAATTCGAACTAGATATTTCTGTTTGCGACCATTTTCTATTATTGAAAATTATTAAGAGGTATTTCGCCCCAATTTCCTATAAAATTCGAACTAGATATTTCCATTCGCACTCATTTTCTATTATTGGCAATTGTTATGAGGTATTTCATCCCAATTTCCTGTTAATGGCCATTATTCGAAGGTATTTCTCCTCAATTGCATGCAAATTATTAAGTATTAGTCGCGCATATGTTTGCTTGCGTGACATCAGACCATTGGAC
>SNQJ01S0005984.1:11167-24156 GCA_010110895.2 Picea sitchensis
GGGGGGGGGGATAATCATAATAGGGTCATAAATAAATAATAACTAGTAGGTGGGACCCCTTGTGACTCCCTCTAGTTCATAACAATCATAAACATCATAACATAATCCATTAGTTAAGGAAACACGCCACCTTGTGCCTCCCATCAAGATATTTACTTTTGGAAATTTTAGCTCATGAAAATTGAAATTATTTCAAAAATAATACTCATATATCCAAAATAAAACATGTTGTCCAAAAAGCCTGAAGTCCAATGTCATAAAACAATAAACAACATAAAATTCAAAAGCCATATTTTCCAGTCTGTGATGCAACCCTTTCTTGGTTGTTGCTATCACGTCTTGACTTTCTTGAAATTGCCTTGGGCTGGGCAGAGCCTTTAGGATTTATCTCAATGATCACATGGGAACAATCATCCCTCAAATGCATCCATGAAGACATGGATTCACCAGAGTCATCAGAGGGTGAGAAAGGGGCAACAATATATTTTCCTTTATCAACTGCATGGTGGGATTCAATATTTAATCTCTTGCTGGCATGGGAGGATTACACTGGTGAGTGGTTAGGGGAAGCTTGGACAATGGGGTTCAAAGGTGGGGGAGCAGGTAAAATTAAGTTTGGCTAGCCACGGTGTTAGGAGACTGTAGGGTGAACAATCTCCTACCACCCATCATTTTGCGAGACATTGGGATGTAAAGAGACACGAGGAGGCATAGGGATGTCGGGGGCTTGAGGGGATTGGAAAGGAGGCCTTCCAGGCCTCGGTTAGACTATTCCCTATTCAATCCAATTAGATAATCCAGCATGAAACAAATGGCCAAGATCTTCTAAATAAGCATCAAAATGTATAGAGAACCTAGTCCTTCTTGGGCCTCGATTCTAGTTACCTCTACTTTTGTTTCCTCGGCCCTAGCTTCCTCGAATGAAAAAACTCATCCTGCATATGTTAACACTAAGAAAATAGTATTTTAAATAACCATGCATGAAAAATCCTTAAAAATACGAAATAGATTTGGCTCAGAATGTAGTAGGCTCACACAATCCAACCCAT
This sequence comes from Picea sitchensis, assembly GCA_010110895.2. Taxonomy (NCBI): domain Eukaryota; kingdom Viridiplantae; phylum Streptophyta; class Pinopsida; order Pinales; family Pinaceae; genus Picea; species Picea sitchensis. Next base: position 12,217 of record SNQJ01S0005984.1, read on the forward strand.
ATAAATTGTTCTAACGTTCATCAACGAGCAGGGGGGGTGAAACAATGTTCCAAGAAATGTGAAGGGTTTGTATTGGGTGAAAACATGATATAGTGAGAGGGGAGAAGAAATGGTCACTGCTCAATGATAACAACAATGAACTATAAATCAACGAAGTAAAACATCACTAAATCCACTCAAGACACTGTCACTTCATCCACTTAACACATAAATTCTCTTAGCTGTAATCAATATTAGAACAGGGAGTGAATAAAATGAATATGGGATATGTGAGGAGGTTGTAATTAGCGAAAAACCACACGGAACGAAACAGGGGTGCATGTCAGGCGTACTATTTGGGAAGCATGTCATCTGGGAATGTATAACATGCAATAATGAGGGGGAAAAAGAGTTTACTATTCATGAGATTAATCAAGCAATCCATAACATATTTTGTAGTAAGAAAAATATGCATCAGCCAACAATCAGATGACTGAGTAAAATTCCTATTTATTTGCTTAATTTCACTGTCCATTTACATCCCACAACCCTTACAAAATAGAAGTAATTCACACAATCTGTAAGAGGTTTTGTTTCCTCTATTCTCACATTCTTCACTATATACCAGTAAACCACAATACTCATTCTCAATATGTAATTATTAACATCCATCTATAACATACCCACTACCTAAAAACAAAGTTTTATGTTGATTTCTCAACAATGAGAATCCCCGAAGCTTGCAGTAGCAAAATGCCAATCCTTGATCCACAAGTCTTTCATTCACCTACCTGACTCTCTGCACCTAACCGTGGTCTTTCCCTAATAACAATTTCGGGTTTTTGGGGTTTCGTCCTTTTTGATGTCGAGGGTTCCTATGCTCTCGATTCCTCGATCTTCGATGAGCTCTCTTCTGGCCTTAGCCCCTCCTGGCTATGCCCTCTAGTCCATATGACCACTCTCATAAGACCGCAACCTTATATCCTCCTATCGAGCTTTCGGACTTTCAAGTGCCAAAATGCACTTGTCCTCAGGATCCGCGATTCCTTGAATCCCAACGCGCTCTTTACGCACTAGCTCCCTTGGCTAGGCTCCTGGCCCATATGACCACTATCCCCGTGACCACAGTCTTACCTCCTTTCAGGGTTTTGGGTTTCAAATTCCCGATGAGCTCCAATTTCTGTTAGCCCTCCAGGCTAGACTCTTGGTCCACATGACCTCCTTTATATGACCGCAGTCATATCACCTATCGGGGCTTCGGGGTTTCCAATTCCAGGGTGCAATCGTCCTCAAGATTTGCGATCCCTCGAATCCCAACTCCCCGCTATGCTGACAGCTAACAACTCTTGTCCGCCTTTATCTTAATCAACGGTCATGATCGTCTACTGGATCAATGGTCCCTGATCTCCCTCAGGGTTCGGGGTTTCAAATGTCGAAAAACATTTTCCCACAGGACTGCCGATCCCTCAAATCCCAATTCTCCGCCATGTTGACAGCTGGTCCCCACACAATGGAGCTTTCCTCCTTCTTGTCGGGGTTTGCAAATCCAAAATACCCAAACCTCTTGTCACCAGGATCCCCGATATCTCGATGGATGTAATGCCGATGGATGACTTCCTGTCGAGACCTTCCCTGATGGCTCCGATTGCTACCATGCGTCCCTTCCAGATGGACGGTCCTGATTAACTCTCGGGGTTTTGAGACTTCTGATGTCCTGGACGCCTCATCCCTAGGACTCACAAAATGCCGGACTCCGACTCCTGATGGATCTCTGACACGTGTCCCAAGTGGATGGACAGTTCAGATCGCTCCTCGCGTTTTCTAGACTTCTGATGTCCTGGCTTTCACGAACTCAGGAACTCTTATTTCCCAAATGTCGATATCCCGATGTCTAGTGTCCAGATCTCCGGAATGGACGATTGCGTGACACGCATCCTCTCTCAGATGGACGGTCCAAATCATTTTCGGGTAATTTCCCATGGAAATTCCTGATCTCATGTCATCGAGGCTTCCGATTTTCCGATATGTGATACCCCGATGAGCCAACCCTCCTTTTGGGATTTTTCCTTCTATTCATGAGCTTAACCCTCGTGCAACTTTTGTCAGATCCGATGGCTGACGGGTATCTGCTCAAGATCTAACGACTTAGATCTGTCCCACCACACGCATCCATCCACTACTTCGTAGATGTTGAAAGATCAACGGTCCAAATGTTCTCATGGACCTTGGGGGGTCTACGATCCCGATTTCATCGCTATTCATGAATATAGAGAGAAAAAGGGGCAAGGTATGTAACTCCCTTATTACTTTCATCAATTTGACGGTCGTGAATGACCATTGGTCTCTCGACAGGATCTCATCTGTCGATTTGTTACTTATCCCTATGCTGCTACTTAAGAATTTTAAGAGGGTCATTCCTCCTCGTACAGGGTTATTAAGACTTGCACATTCAAGTCCTTTTTCTAGGTTCTTGGTAAACCCTTCCAAGGAGGGAATGTCTCTGTGAAGAGATCTATTCCAGGGCATTCCGGGAGACAGACAAGGGGAAGCAAATTCCCAAGGACGGACTGGAAGTCTGACCTGGTTCAACTCATGCATAATTAAATTCATTCTCAACATAAGCCATGCGTGGTCTTTCTGTTATAAGAATATATCTATTATTTCTTATCAAACTCTGCACAAACATTCTAATACTGTAATCGTTTCCACCCAACCGTAGGCATAGCGACTCCCAGCGGATTTACCACTAGCCACCCCCGAGCTGAGACCACGATGCTGTGAGACTGCATCTCTCTGTCTGCCAGTGACCAAGAGTGAAGGTTGCAATCCTTCCTCTCTACTATTACTCACTCTGCGTAATGCCAGAGTTCCCCTCGCGTCCGCCCCCGTAATCGCTTCTACCCCACGTCTTATCCTCTTGTGAGGTTGCGTGTGGCGCGATTACCCTCACGCTGATCAGGCCTGATGGCTCTACGGATGGGAGGTTCACCTCCCATCCCTCATTAAACCATCTACCCACTAGCCTGCGAGACATTTAATTCAAGGCCAGCGAGCCGCTTTTGGTTCTCCGGGCCAGTGGAGTCCAAATACGGTATTAATTCTCGGTGGAAGTTAACGCCACATTTTCAGGTGCCTTCCACTGCCATTGTGGTCTCTTTTTCTGCACATCCCCTCTCAGCAGTCCTGCAATAAATTCAAAATGTTACTCACATTCATTGAAATCTTCCTAAAGGTCCATTTACATCACATATTCACATTTATGAGTTTGCCATAGTTCTTGGCCAGTCCAGTTATATTTACAAGATGGGGGAAATAGGGTGTTACACCATCACTGGCATACATTTCCCAAATCCACATCTATAATTCAAAGTAGTATTTCCAGAGATAATAATGAAGTCACTATTTTGTGATAGAGCCAATCAAGATCTGTAATGATATTCGTTCCCATACATATACACAGTAAAATAATCAAGACCAAAATAACCAAACTTTTCATGTCATGTCTGAAATGACACTTTACCTATACAACCAACAACCAACACTTTGACACAAGATATGTAGGGGAAAATATCCCAGGCTATGTAACAATTCCACTGTAAAACAAGACATCTCAATGCGACTTGAAAGCTGGTCCAAATACCCAACGTGTCTGTCATCAACCGTGGTGGATTTTGGTAAATAACAAGGAATCGATTTCAATAAATAACATGCTCAAAAACAATTTTGAGGGTACACTGAGTAGAAGAACCAACCATCCATACTACAAACAGAGCACAACCAACCAAACACCACAATACAATAGGTCGACTCATCACAAAAAACACCAGTCATGTCAATAACTCAACATATCATCCATAGACTGTGTATGTTACCAAGTAGTTAGTTGTTGAAGTCGCATCGCGATTTTAACCAAGTTGTGTATACTCAGACTACAACCAATGAAGGATGCTATGGATATTCCTTTGATAGATACCCATTTTGATTATCATCTGGCCTCAGAAAGAACATAGTTATCATGCCCCATGTTTCAATTTCAAAACACCACACACAGAACGTGACCTGCGTGAGAAAACCTAGACATTCGTGACCCAGTTCAACCATCAACCAAAACACCACAAGTGCCAACTAGTGACTGTACATCAACCAAACATTCACCATTGTGGTAAAAAAAACAATCAACTGAACAAGTCGTGGTATCTATACATAACCACACATCTAATTGACATGGTAGAGGCCTTTCCATTCAAAAGAAACTGAGTTTCGTTGATATTAGGTGGGTGGTTTGTGAGATTTAGAAACGCTAACTATCAATGTAAGGTTCATACTCTATCACAGAGGTAATGATGAAAACCAAAACCATATGAACACCATATGACCAACGGATGAGCCCACGTTCGAAGTCAAAGACCACAACAATCTAAAAAAACTTAACAGGCTCGACAAACTCCCTATGTAGCTCCGGTCTTGAGGGTTAAGGTTTCACACAGTAGTCATGATAGGAGGAAAGGCACTGACTATAGTGAAACTTCAAGGCTACAGGTGTACGGATAGGGAGGATTGTGACACTTGTGAACGGGAGGCATTTCCTTGACAGGAATGAACATGAAAACATGGCTCTAACTTGATCCAAAGAATCACGAAGACAACCATCCCGCCATGATTTGAAACCCTTTAACCAAACGCAGTGGTAATCAAAACATACCACTCATGAAGACCACCAAATCTGATGAACCCAAAACAATTATAAGCAGAACCATCCATATTCTAAAAAAAATCCACACAGTTGCAGTACTTAGGAAAACAAAAACCCACACAACTGAGCCAAAAAAATTTCGTAACTAGAGTGAAGTTAAGAATGGCCAAAAGAGACATACCTGCTAATCGAAACCTTAATATGGGAAGTGGCCGAGCGGTTTCACCTTGACAAAATTCAGGAGCGTAATCACAACAACTAGATCAAACAATAGTCTGATGAGGCTGGTGGCCAACGAGAAGGGTAAAGGTGACATGCAGTAAATGCACGTCGCCTCCACCCATATCACATTTAATCCATAGTACATGCCAATGATCCCCCATTAACACCATTAATCAACCAATGCATCGAGAATATCAACACATTTAAACTATCACATAATCCAAGTTCCACAATTTAACCATTTGCATCGTTACTTTGCCAAATGCGCCACCCATATCATAACTCAAATAAATTGCTTGACAACTATACAATAGAATCATCATTAACAACATAATCACCTTAAAATTTTAAATCCTTTACTTCCATGATCCACCAAGGTTTATAACATATGCACATCAACTACCGATTGCATCAACCGATGCATAACCATTGTATTATCTCCTTGACAAAATGCGCCACTGAAATTTCAACCATATGCATATAAAATGTAACTTAACAATATTTCATATCCATTTCCTTGTTAGTTAGGAGTTAACCACTATCAACAAGCATTTTCATGCACATAGTATCGCAGAGCTAGGTCCCTTTTGCATTAGATATAGTATTTGTTTTTCCTCAAAATGCCTTTTTGCAATTATCACTAATGTTTGTTGTGCAAATGCATGAAGAGAAAATACCATAATAAATAGAAGACTGCAGTATCAGGAAAGAACAACATTCCAAAGCTTAACTAATGACAACCATATTCTCATCGACCATAAAAACCCTTGTAGCTCATCATCATAGAATGAACAGACCTGATCTTCAAAAGTTCAAGAGGGTCCCACCTACTAGAGGTATTTAGTATTATATAATCATAGGCTTTAGAAACACTTTGTGGGAGAAATTACATTGGTGTTTTCAATCGTCAACACCATGTTCCATCTCTACCAGTTTTAACAATGCTAAATTTTCAATATTGTTGGAAATGCATGATGGTTCTGCGCAAAGGAGTGAGCTATTTCGACGGTTCAAAAGATGGGGATGATTTATTTACAGTTGGATACTTTGTATGGGGTTTGTCCTCATGCTTCCCATTTCTGGACTGAACAATATTATGCACTTCTACATCACCAATAAATGCACCTTCCTGTATGAATTCCAATGCCCGAACTCCCCAATCTCTATAGCGAGTTCTGAAGATCTCAACATCATGTTTCAATCCATGTTGAGTCTTTTTTTTTCAATTAGGCCATCGAGAAAATGAAGATACCATACCATAAATGTATAGTTGGAGACCATCTTTTTTTTTATTTGGGTACCCAAAAAAAATGAAGAAATCCTGCCATGGCTATATAGTTGGAAATTTGTTTTCCAATTTGGGCACCCAAAAAGGTGCAGACCCCTCCAACAAAGCCACAACCAGNATGTATAGTTGGAGACCATCTTTTTTTTTATTTGGGTACCCAAAAAAAATGAAGAAATCCTGCCATGGCTATATAGTTGGAAATTTGTTTTCCAATTTGGGCACCCAAAAAGGTGCAGACCCCTCCAACAAAGCCACAACCAGCGACCATTTTTTTTTTCATTTGCACACCCCAACAAATATGAAAATTTCTTACTGGGAGATGCAAAAAAACATGAAAATAACAACATCGATTGCATTTGTAGTTAGATTCTCCTTGTTGTTTCAAGTGCACAAGAAGAGACACAAATCTATGGAATTTTTTTTTTACAGCCATAGATGTAAACTACAAAGAACTCGAGTCAGACAAACATTCATATGGGTGTTGAATAAATATTATAGATACACATGATATTTTTTTGTTTCTTGCCAAAGCTTGATATGCTTTTTTTTCCAGCTGATATTCAATTTTGCATTGTCCTCATTTAAGGTAAATTTGCTATGTATCTGAAAGTAGTGCAACATGTAGACACTGTTTTCCTTTTTCTATAGGTATGCTTCATATGAAAATTATACTAACCCAGGAAGCACATCTTGTAACATAGGTTCTCTAATTGTACAATGCACGATTGTATTGCCCATGGTTCAGATGGAAGCATTGAGGCAATGTCTATATACATAAGGGTATTTTTTACTGCATCGTAGAATATCAATTGTATCGTCACTTATGAAAGCAGAAATAGAAGCAGAAGCAGGAGAGTTTCATTTGGCACATACAGGCTCAAAGGGGGTTGAGTACGCATTTCGTTGCAACCAAAACACCCTCAACCTGGGAACATGAGCATAGTAGTTAATATATTGAACAATATAATATACAACTGCAGAACAAAAAAAAAAGAGAAACTGCAAAAAATTGGTGAAGGCAATTTGTATGAGAAAAGTGAGGATGAAATTGTATATGTATACGCACAACAATTGTAGAGCTAGTTAGCTTCTTGAGATCCTGTACTATGTTTGTTCGCAATTCTATTACAAATGTTGCTTGGGTTGTGCGAAAGATCCTTTCTTTAACATCTCTTTTATTTGTTATATTTTTTAAGAGAATAAGTGGAAATTTCCCTTTGCGCAATTGTTGTTCCATTTAGGAAAACAAATTTGAATAGGTGTCAAACAATTGCAACTGCAACATGGAACAGTGAAATATTTGTGTAACATAACCGAGATACATGGACACGTGAAAGTAAAGGACAAAACTGGATATGGAGAACGGTACCATTTCCTTGTTGTTGTTTGACTCTCCATCTTTTATATGGAGAATGTGTTGTGAGCCAAGTTTTCTCGCAAGTGTGATAGCTGCACCAATGGTTCCAATTGGGTAAATGTCGTTTCTCTATGCAATTTGGCTGATAGTTGTGTATGGAATAAAATGATATTCTAAAAAAATAGCAGGAACTTTTTCCACAATACTTGTTTCATTGAGCGATATAATCCGATCACAATCACCACGGTCATACACTATTTTGGGAAATATATTAAAATTTGTAATGGATATCCCATTACCTGGCAATATCTTTTCTGCATGTTTCTGGACAAGTTGTGTGGGAATAGGCAATGTGGCTATCATCAGGGCCTCGTTGTCTGTCATGTCAACACACATAATGGATCTAGTTTTGTTTTTATTGTCCAAGTAGGTGTTATAGACAACCATTATGTCCCCGATGAACACTTTTCTGGTTTGGCGGTTGTTCAAGCCCTCTATTGATAGTATTTTGACTGTTACAAGTTTAGACCTGGTGACATTTTTTGAACAAGAAAAGTAATGTGAATGGTAGTGTGAATTATTTTTTTGTTTTCTTTTTTCCTTTCATAAATGTACAAGTAGACGAACAACTTGGATGAAGTATGGAGCCAGAGTTTTGCAACCATACCTCTTAGTCTGTGGAACTTGCACTATGTTCAACGTCTCCCTTGTGCTTGTTGATACTTCTTGTGAACTACAACATATGTGTTGTAGATGAAATCAACATATTCACCATGGCATAGATGAATAAATAGATGAGGATATTTTTTTGGTAAATATACGAGGAACAAAATGTATGCATCTTTACGTTTGGCCTTGTTGGTCTGCCGATGTTTACGATGATTGACTGCTCATGGCCATGTTACTAGTCCAACATTTTCTGATGCAAGAATGTGTAGATGAACATCAGAAGTACTAAATAAGCATATGCATTGTATATTGTCCATAATTGTTCTGAATGTCACATACGGTGTCGAAGGAGATGGAATATGAAATAGGCTATCAAGGGATACTTAGGAAACGTGAGGACCCGACGATCAAATTGTATGCCTCATATTTTTTTACTGCAAAAATATGTAATAGTAACTAGGGCATGATGGGGGGGTACGACGACCAATCTGTGTATCATGGAACCTCTGAATTCGAAGGCGCAATATTGAAGCCACCAGCTGGGGAACCCATGATAAAAAAAGTGGGCAAGTATGGAATTAATTAGAAGCATGACTAAAAATGTGAACCCGTGAGTGTGCCAACCCACACACCTAGGCATTTTCAGAAAGATGGCTAAGCAAAGAAACCAGAAATAAAAAGTAGATGAGAAAAGTTCAGTATAGAAGAGGGGAAAAAAGGGATAATAGAATGGAAAAATTAGAAATGGAGAGGGCAATGTTTGGAAGCAGGAAGTCTCAACAAAGGCCCATTGTTTCCAAATCATCGTTTTCTAGTCCAGTATTATATGCCCCTACCCATTTTGTATGTTTGATTTACTAGCACAGTTGGTATACCTTTTCAAAGATTGTACCACAAACCCCTCTGTTGTGGCATATAAGAATTGAACATCTTGTCCAACCAAGTTGTTTCTTTCAATGTAGCAGTGCCGAACATACAATGCACATGAAGACAAGTTAGTATGCAGAAAGACATGTAAAAGAAAGAAATATGCTTCTATTTATTTCAATGTAGCAGCAAAGAGAATATAATTCACATGAGAATAATTTACTATGTAGAAATATACGCAGTGTATACATACAATAAAAAAGGTGCAAAGCAGTAGAACAAGTAGAAAAAATACACAAACAATAAATGAAATACTGAACATTGGAATATGAAGTAAGAGTACTGGTATGCACCTCTGTAAATCCTCCTCTACATTCGTGCCAAAGAGTCCATCGTCCTCTCCAACCACTCTGTTTGTTTAAATGTAGAAATGTAGGAAAAATACAATGGACATGAAGGAATTTAGTATGTCGGAAGACATGTAAAAAAAAATAAACAGAGTTCAATTTTTTTCAATGTAGCGACACATGAAATACAAAGGACATGAAGATAAGTTATTATGTAGGAAGGTACACAATATCTACATACAATAAATTAGGTGAACACATATACAGACAAAAAATGAAATAAAAAACAACAGAATATGAAATAAAACTACAAGCATGTACCTTTCTCTCTCCTCTTCCACCGTTGCAGTTAAGACTCCTTCGTTTTCTCTTGCTATTATGTTTGTTTGAATGTGGGAACACACAAAATAAAATGAACATGAATGGAAGTTGGTATGTAGCGGAGAACAAGTAACATGTCCATACACTAAATGAGAATCAATGAATAGAATAAAAGATAGTTAGAAACATGAACCTTTGCTTTTCTCCATCCATGGATGCAAATATATAAAGTTTTTTCCTGCCCAAAATATATTACAAGCCACAAAATATTAATAAATTGCATGGCCAGAGCTAAATGATTTTGGTTTTCTATAGCAAAGTATCTAGATATGCTTCCAGACATGGAAATACAATTTTGCAGTATGTTTCTTGTACATATCATATTTCAAGACAAATTGTATCATAGTCACACCAGTCTGTGTACAGGATAAAGAGTCTGTATTGTGATATGGGCACATTTCACCATATATGGTTAACAAGTGTGTTTTGCACATGTTTTATCTTAACAAAAAGACAACGGACATTGTAATTGCACATGTAGTTGTCCAATCATTTCTTATGCCACTATTTTGTATCATGTCAACAATGAAGTATCCTAGAATGATAATGGTTTCTTCCAAATGTAAATGGTATGATCCATTTCAGAACACATTGATTGTGCTAGCAATGTTGCACGCCAAACAACATAGAAACTAAATACTGCAAGCTGCAATCCATGGAACACCACTCTTGGTAGAACCATCTCACTATCCTTTTCTTCTACAAGAAAATTTTAAAAAGACATGTAGGTATGGTCCAGAACTAGGAAAAAGATTTGGAGAAAAATTTAACAGCAGGACAGGCGGGCACAAAATAGGTGTCGGATATCCACTTCGCTAGACACGGAAAACAACAGAACCGCAGGTCCACTCATGGGTGTAGGACCTGAACAACCCAAAGTGTAAAAAAGAAAGATCTCCAACTACCGACGCATAACCCAAACCCTACAAAGACAAAGTAGAAAAAATAAAACAACAAGAAACTAACCAAGGAGAAAGCACAAACATGCCCAACTGTAGGCCAAGGGCCCCAAAATCGTAAAATTGAGCCAAACAACAACAAGAAGCAACTGACAAACCAACAAACCAATGAACCAGCAAACAAGTAACAACCACCGAACCAATAAACAACATATGTATCTCCAATGATTACCAAATTGTAGCCGAAGCATAGAAGAGACCAGAAACATATGACGATCACAACAGTAGAAATAATCAAACATTCTTACTTGCAAACTGGAAACAATGAACAAAAAAGAAAGAATGGAAAATGAAATTATGGCATCGAAACTTACTGGGAAACGATGAACGAAAAAAACACATGTTGAATTGTGGCTGCAACACCTGGACCCCGCAAAGTAAAAACATAAACCAGATCCAAATGCGAATACAAGACCCCAACCCTGCAAAGTTGAAGTAAACAAAAGCAAACAACAAGCACCAATAGGTCCAATCGTAGGTGCATGTCCCCAACCTTGCAAAGTTTAACCAAACAACAAAAAGCAACGTTCGATGAACCAGTGAACAAGAAGCACCCACCGAACCAATAAAGAATGTATGTAGCTTCAATGATGACCAGATTGCATTCCAAACATAGAAGAATTATGAAACATACAATGCCTATTCAACTGGCGGTGGACAACAATATTGTCCAAATTCACTGCAACATTGTATGGAAAAATTCGAGGAAAAATGTACTCTGAGAAGCCTATTTAGGTAAACATTTAAGTCTTTCAGGCTGTCTAATGGCCTTGCGGTATGCAAACATTTAAGTTGTCAGGCCTGTTTCAGGACCTCACGTTATGTAAACATTTAAGTTGCAATGCCTATTCAAGCACCTCAAAAAAGGTGTCAATTCTCTAAACCTTCAGTATGTAAAGCCCTAATAATAATAATAATAATAATAATAATAAAAGGACACATTAATTGATGCTATCTCTATAGTCCTTCTACGCATTCGGTAGGGACTAATAATAAAAAAGCATTAAAAAACAACGTCCATGATCAAAACTTTTGGTATGTAAACATTTCAGAAAAAATGTAATAAAAATTAAAAAGGAGCATCTAAGCTCAAAAATTTGCATATATACACATTTACAACATTGGGAACATCGAAGCTCACAATAAGACCTCCAATATATTCTCTAATGAGACGATGA
>SNQJ01S0005984.1:24166-45290 GCA_010110895.2 Picea sitchensis
GAGACCTCATTTATGATAACAGCCCCCGAACTTTACCTATTTGCTTGATTTACGTATTGATCCACCTCGTTATTGTTGAGCTTGAGAACGTGGAGGAACTCTACCTTGTGGAATGTCTGTATGATATTTTGTATTCTAAGAAGTATTGATCTGATGTGTGGATATTGTTTGGGAGAGTTTTCATGCATATCTGATAATAATTTTTGAGTCTCCTATCACTATAAGATTATGAATTCCATATCAATTAAGGAAATATAGGCCTTGGTATAAGATTATGAATTCCATGTCAATTAACGAAATATAGGCCTTGGTATAGCGCACAGGCTTCAACTTGATTATTGGTTGCATGTTCGATATTCCAAGTAAAGGAGAACTCAACATTTCCTGCAGGGCCATAAAATACCTCACCTACTCCTACTACCCCAAAGTTCCTCTCAAGGCTCCATCAAAATGTCTCCTACTACCCCAAAGTTCCTCTCAAGGTTCCATCAAAATGTATGATATGTCAAGGTTGAGATTCCCTGCACTGCAAAAACTCCACAGGAGATAACTGAAGATGTCAAAAAGGTCTGGAGGGAGAGAGAACAATAGGAGGTGGAGGAAAAGAGAATAGTTGAAAACAAACCTCCTCCCTACTGTCAAGGGATTGTAGAGGGGTAGATTTTATTAATTTTGAGCTGAGGTGTTCAAAAAGGAGGCCAATAACTTTGCTTGCTACAGATAATGTGGGGGATTTTTCTTCAAAGAATATAGCTTTGTTACTAGAGAGCCAAATTTTAGTGCAGATATATTTTGGAAGGGAAATCCATATGATTTTGAATAAAAGCTTATTCACGAAGGAACCACCATAAAATAAATGCCACCTACTAAAGATATTTCCAATGGAAAATGCCAGAGAACTCGTTGATACAACTCTTGAATCTCCACCTAGCAAACAACATGGGAAAAAGGACATTCCAAAAACAGATGCATTGAAGTCACAATAGAGAATGCACCTAAATAAGGCTCTGACGCCATTTTTTATTTGAGTATCCCCTGTTAAAAGTTTACCATGAGCCGAGGTCCAACAAAAGATGTTTACTTTCATAATACCATCACGATTCCAAATATACCTCCACAAGGAAGAGGGAGGAAGCTGAAAAACGTGATGCCTGAGTTTTCGGCATTCTGTTATCTCAGCGTGTAACCATAGTAGTTGTCACTTGTTGATCAACCTCACTTTTTTTCCTTCCCTATCCGCCGCATTGGGTTTTCAATTTGTTATTTAAATGATAGGTTATGTTTTCTGTACATACAGTTTTTGGATGTATGTTTCGTTTCAGAAAAGTACTGTTGTAGAGGCTTTTCTTTGGCACTTTTTCGATCAGAGGATGCTTTGTTTCCCTTTGTTTATTTTTCTTTTTCTCTTTTATTTTCAGAAATAAAGTATAAGACAGTAGTGTTCAGAAACAGAACAATTTTACTATTTGCACCTGTAGTTATATTGTTGGTGATCGGATTTATGTCAATACTATCATTTTTAGTTTATTGGTTTATTAGGATCTGCATCGGGTGTGATTCTTTTGTGAGCACATAATTCCTTTTCTCAGATCCTTCATATGGTATCAGACAATGGCTCAAAATAACAGTTCAAGTACCAAATTCCTCTTTTCTATGGGGAAAATTATGAGTATTGGAGTGTGAAGATGAGAACTTTGTTCATCTCACAAGATTTATGGATGCTTGTTTCTGCAGGGTACACAGAGTCAGCTGCTTATAATGCATTATCAGTTAGGAGAACAGGAAAAAGGATGCCAAAGCTTTGTTCATCCTTCAAACTGCAGCTGACATCACTGTTTTTCCTAAGATTGCAGAATGTAGTAAGTCCCATGATGCTTGGGAAACTTTGGAAAAAGATTATAAAGGATCTATCAAGGTAAAGGTTGTTAAACTCCAAATGTTGAGAGGAGATTTTGAGTCTCTATCTATGAAAGAAAGTGAAAATGTTGAATTTTTTATCACTAGAGTTCAGAATAATGTAAATTCTATTCGTGCTCATGGTGAAATACTTGAAGATATGAAGATGGTTGAAAAGGTTTTAAGAAGTCTTCCCAAAAATTTTGATCCAATCAGTATTGTTATAGAAGAGTCAAGGGACTTGTCTAAGATAACCCCTACTGATTTATTTTGTAGTCTTCAAGTTCATGAAGACAGGTTGGAAAAGAATGAGGAACCTTTTGATCAAGATTTTCAAAGTAAGTTGAAAGTTGATGAGAAGAAGAAGAAATTTTCAATTGCCATGACTGAAGCTTATACTCCTTTTTTTAGAGGAGGTAGAGGACATGGCATAGGTAGAGGAAGAGGTGGCCGAGGTAGAGTAAGAAGCAACAGCTCTAGCATAGGCATTTTTCACTACTACTGTAATAAAGATGGTCACCTTGAAAGCTATTGCTTTAAGAAGAAGATAGACACCTCTCAAGCAAATTTCAACAAGGAAGAAGGTGAAACCTCTCAAACTTTGATTCTTACAAGTAATTGCCTTGAAGATAAAGATGATTTTACATGGTATTTAGATAGTGGTTGTTCAAATCATATGAGTGGAAACAAAATTCTGTTTGTAAAGTTAGATGAGAGTGTGAAGGGAAAAGTAAATTTTGGCAATGATAATGAAGTAGATATAATGGGTAAAGGTACCCTTGCCATAAAAGTCAAGAAAGGAGGTGTTATGTATGTACAAGATACTTTGTTTGTTCGAGTTGTAAGGCACAATTTGATTAGCATGGGGCAACTAAACTCTAAAAATGACAAGAGTGTTTTTTAAGGAAGGTTTTGTAGGAATTTTAACAATATTGCCCTAGTTGTTGAAGTTCCTATGACAATAAATAGGATGTTTTTGATGAGAATCGAATCAAAAGTAACTTTTTTGAAGGCCTCAGTTGATGTCTCTTGGCTTTGGCACAAAACGTTAGGACACCTTAATTTTGGATCTCTTTCTATGTTGCAAAAGAAGAATTTAGTAAGAGGTTTATCCTCTTTAAAAAATCCTGATAATAAGATATGTGAAGGTTGTTCAGTAGGGAAACAACATAGAGACATCTTTCCCCAACATCATTTTAGAGCAAGTGAACCTTTCTCTTTGGTACATGCATATATTTGTGGCCCAATGCAGACTTTGTCCCTTGCAAAAAACAAATATTTCCTTCTTTGTGTCAATGACTTTTCAAGAATGTCCTCGGTTTATTTTCTATGTGAGAAGTCTCAAGCTTTTATATTTTTTCAAAAGTTTAAAGCACGTTAAAGATTTTTGCAGCTCACATGGCATCAAAAAGGAGTTAACTACAGCTTATACTCCTCAACAAAATGGTACAACATAAAGGAGAAACAAAACAATTGTATATATGGCTAGATGTATGTTAAAATAAAAGAGTTTGTCAAACATGTATTGGGTAGAAGTAGTCCATACCGCTGCATATATCCTCAACGGAATTCCTACAAAGATTGTAAAAAACTCTACTCCTTATGAAGCTTGGTTTTGTAGAAAACCAACTATTTCTCATCTTAAAATTCTTGGGTTGCATGCTTTTTTCACATTCCTGCACAACAAAGACAAAAATTAGATGGAAAATCAATGAAATGTATTTTCATTGGATATTCAGAAGAAAGAAAGGCTTCTAGGTGTTTTGATCCACTTACTAATAAAATTTATTCTAGTAGAGATGTGATCTTTGATAAATGCGGATTTTATCACAAGAATGAAGGAGAAGATAAAGAGTTTAACCCGCATATTCAATATTTGATTTTTGATAACAATGATCAATCTTTGTAGCCTTCTATTGTAATAAATGGAGGCTCACCTTCAAGGAGTTCTCCATCAAATTCATATTCATATTCTCCATCAACTAGATCTCAAGTTTATACTCAAATAACACCTCCATCTAGTCCTCCTATAAAAACGAGAAGTTTGAAGGAAATTTATGAGACATCAAGGTATGGTAATGATCATTTTGCTCTTGTTTCTTCTGCAACTGTTGAGCCTGTCAATTTTAAAGAAGTTTTCTTTGCTAATCCATGCATGCAAGAAATGGAGGATGAAATGTCTCAAATACAGAAAACTGACACATGGAAGTTAGTTGAACTCCGTCATGCAAAATCTGTCATTAGAGTAAAGTGGATTTACAAGATGAAATTTAATATGGATGGAAGCATTTCAAAACACAAGGCACATTTAGTTTCAAAGGGGTATGTGCAACAAGAAGGCATCGACTATGAAGAGACATTTTCTCCTGTAGCAAGAATGGAAACTGTGAGAACTTTTGTTTCCATAGCATCTCAGTTAAAACTAATAGTTTATCAGATGGATGTTAATCTTCTTTCTTAAATGGATATTTAAAGGAAGAAGTTTATGTTGAACAACCTCAAGGTTTTATTGTTGAAGGTAAACAAGATAAGGTGTATAGGCTTAAGAAGGCACTTTATGGTCCTAAACAAGCTCCTAGAGCTTGGTACTCTAGGATTGATAAATACCTTCACGATCATGGTTTTGTTAAATGTTCTTCTGAAAGTGAAATCTACAAAAAGGTCATTGGATCGGATTTTATTATTCTTTGCTTGTATGCAGATGACTTAATATTTATGAGAACCTCAATATCCCTTGTGAAGGAGTTTAAAGAAGAAATGAAATAAGAATTTGAGATGTCTGATTTGGGAGAAATGCAATATTTTATGGGTATGCAAATCAGACAAACAATTGAAGGTATATCTATTTGCCAAACCAAATATGTTGAAGACTTGTTGAGGAGGTTTAACATGCAGAATTGTAAAGTTGTGAGTACTCCTCTTGTTGTTGGGAGCAAATTGATGAAATAAGACAAATCTTCTCTCTGTGATGCCACTCTTTATAGATCCATGGTTGGCAACTTAATGTATCTGACCACTACTAGACCAGACATTATGTTTTCTATAAGTCTGGTTGTTAGGTTCATGAATCAACCTCATGAGTCTCATTGGCAAGAAACTAAAAGAATTCTCAGATATGTAAGTGGTACAATTTTTTTTGGATTGTTTTATAGTGCTACTAGTGATTCCAATGTTGTAGCATACACAGATGGAGATTGGGAAGGTTTCTTAGATGATCGAAAGAGCACATCTCGATATGATTTTCCTTTTGGACGAAATCTTGTTTCCTCGAGAAGCAAAAAGCAACCCACAGTGGCTCTTTATACAACCGAAGGGGAGTACATTGAAGCATCATCTACAAGCACTCAAGTCATTTGGATGGCAAGATTTTTAGAAGAATTGAGAATAGAAATTTGTAAACCTATTAAAGTTTATTGTGACAATCAAAGCACAATCTCTGTGATAAAGAATCCAATTTTCCACAGCAGGAGTAAACAAATTGACATTCACCATTACTTCATTAGAGATCTTGTCCAATAAGATTTTCTCTTTTTTGAATTTTACAAATCTGAAGATCAACTTGCAGGAATTTTTACGAAGGCTCTTCCAAAGGATCGATTGGAGAAACTCAGATCACAGTTGGGAATCCTAAAACTTGACATCAAGGGGGAGATTTCAAAACGTGATGCGTGAGTTTTCGACATTCTTTTATCTTAGTTGTTCCAACTATGTAACCATATCTTCCACTTGTTGATAAACCTCTGCCACATTTTTTCCTTCCCTATCCGTTGCATTGGGTTTTCAATTTGTTATTTAAATGATAGGTTATTTTTCTGTACATACAGTTTTTGGATGTATGTTTCATTTCAGAAAATCTATGTGTGTACTATTGTAGAGGCTTTTCTTTGACACTTTTTGAATCAGAGGATGCTCTGTTTCCCTTTTTTTATTTACAATCTATAGGAGAGGTACTCTGTATCTCTTTTATTTTCATAAATAAAGCATAAGACAATAGTTTTCAGAAACAAAGCAATTTTACTATTTGCACTTGTAGTTCTATTGTTGGTGATCATATTTTTGTCAATACTATCATTATTAGTTTACGAGTTTATTAGGATCTGCATTTTATGGGTGTGACTCTTTTGTGAGAACATAATTCCTTTTCTTGGATCCTTCAGGGGATGGTTGCTTGGGAAATCAAAGTTTAATAATATTTCTTAAACGAGTAGTCCTATGATCCCCAACCAATAAAATATGCATGCCTTTGATGGATAGGGGAACATATATGGACGTGAAGGATGAGAGCCTAGACTTGGTATAATATGTGGGAAGGAGGATTACCAAAATCCCATCCAGACCAACTTCCTGAATTCTTGTTCCATTTGGAGATATGAAAAAGAGAGTTATTTCCATGTTTATGTAGCCAAGAGAAGAGAAGGAGAAAGTGAGTAGACCCATGATACTTTCATACTGGAAGGATATTCTTTTACAATTACATGAGATCCAAGTAAGATGGTTTTGAATAAGGGGAAGGAAGGATTTCAAAAGGAACCAAATTTGAGAACTTATTTGATTTAACGGGGTGTTATATAAACAATGGAGCCAATTTCCCATAAAATATTTGTAATGAATAACCTTTTTCCACCTCTCATTTTTCCTCGAGATCAACCTCCTAATGATTTTGTAACCAAGGGAAATATTGGATATGCTTAGATCCTTGATTCCCAATCCACCATTAGCTTTTAGATCCCTTACTATGTTTCAATTGACTAGATGGAATATATTTTTATTTGATCTTCTGCCTTTCCAGAGTTATTGGGCAATAGAGATTTTAATACAAACCGATGCAAGGAGAGAGGAGAATTGAAATACCAGGAGAATAGATAGAACTAATTCAATGAGTATTACTCTATCTACCAGATTGATCCATTGATATCCCCACTAGATAAATTTGGCTTTGATATTATATAGAATATAAAGATAAAAGGAGGACGATAGAGATTTATGGAAGATTGGGATTCCCAAATATTTGAAATTATTACACTTATCCACCCAAGATTCAATAAAAGTGCAGGGTTCTGGATATAGAAACCAATTATCTAGCAGTTGTGTTCGAGGGATAGAGGTGACTTTTGGCTATATTTAAGAGTACTATATTGGTTGGAATAAAGTCACCCATCACTCTTTTAAATTTGTTTGCTATGATTGTAGATGATCCATCGAACATAATAGTATCATTTACAAACTCAAAGTTATTAATATGTTTGGCACCATGGAAAATTTGTTTTCCTCGAATGGTTTTATGAAGTCTCTCCCTTATCTAATCTACGACTCATAGCTTCTGCTATCAAAATGTAGAGATAGGGGAGAGACGAAAATAGAGTATTAATCCTTTGGAGAGATTTAAAAAGGAGGTAAATATTTGGTTCACAAAGGGGGCAATCCATGGTTCATGAATGCATTACACCACCCCACAGATCAACTCTTCATTAAACCCAAACGTGGTTAATACTGATAGGAGAAATATGTGTATAACCCTATCAAATATATTGGCAATATATATTTTTATAACCATTCCTTTTTCCCCCCTGGGATTGGCTGGAGTGTACAACCTCTTGAAAAAGCATGATATTATCCACGATTTGTCATTTTTCCACAAATCCACCCTTAGTTGAGGAAATGAGGTTTGGGAGATGAGGATTTATGATATTGGTAATTATTTTCAAGATGATTTTATAGGACACATTGCATAGAGAAATGGGTCAAAATATGGAAAAGAGGAGGATTAGCCTCTTTAGGAAGTAGAGATAGGAAGGTCGATTTAGTATTTCCCCCAATTTTGGTTGATCTTTCAACATATTGAATCATTATAAAAAGATTTATCATGTCCCCATTTTTGGGTTCCCCTATTTTGTAGTAGAAGGGACTTTCATGGCTTATTAGTGGAGAAAAAGGAGTAAAAAAGGGGGTCATTTAATGCCACTTAGTTAGGAGATATAATATTATTAAAGTGACATTATGGAAATTAAAGTAAATTTAGACTAATAAGCTAATTATTATTAAAGTGACTTTTAATCCTAAAGAGAGAATTGGAGGGAAAATAAGGGCTATATTTGATTTAGTCAAAAAGGGGAAAGTTCTAGTAGATGGATTTATTCAAAAAAGGGGAAATTTATAGAAGGTGTGGAGGAAGGATCTAGAAGGCCTTGGAAATGTATAAAAGAAGGGTGACCCCTTCCTTCTCATTATTATGATTTGATATATTATTGAGTGCTCTTGTAGCCAGTGTTTTCATTGGGGTTTTGGGAAAAACCCTTCCACTACAACTTTGCTTTCAATGGTGCAATATACACCCTAGATAGACAAGAGGAGAATCCATCTAGGATTTCCTTTGGATATATAAAGGAAGGAGAGGGATCCATACATGTTCTCTATTGGAGCTTCACTTGCAATTTTGCCTACTGTTGGAGGGGTACCAAAGTGCATAGGCGGTTTACATATTTTTCTGGATATGGCCGAGCTTAGACATCCACAGATATCAAGAGTGTTTCAGATAACTAGATCGAAGGCACCCTCATGGATTTAATAGAAGGTGTCCCACAAGGTCTTCACATTTTTCCCAACTTTGTCACGCGAGGCACCGCTAGATATCCAACTTTGTCAAGTGAGGATATCTACAAACATGGAAAGATGTATCAGGTACTAGCTTGATTGTTTGTTCGACTGATAAAAGACGTCAAGGAGGTACTAGCTCGATTGTCTATTTGATTTGTAATAGAGAAACCTCATCTTCAGTAGAGACATTGGCACCATTATCCCAGGTTTTGATTGTTATGTGTCTTCTTAAGATATTTTTCCAGTTACATAACTATGATTAGTTATTACTGTGGGAGTATATTATATTGTTTCTCATCACTAATAACAAAATTCCCTCATTGTCTCTTATTTCTTATGCTTATGTGGTATGTGTTTGACGAAATTCCCATTGTATAAACACTTGCAAACTATTAAGGAAAATATAAAACATATGAATACAAAGTGTTTGATAGAAGTAAATGACTAGACACAACATATTTAGGACAAAAAACCCTTATTTCCATTGTATATTCCCATTGCAGATATTACAGTGGTATCATAATTGGTGATATTTCCATCCTGTGAGTGTAT
Source organism: Picea sitchensis (assembly GCA_010110895.2). Classification (NCBI taxonomy): domain Eukaryota; kingdom Viridiplantae; phylum Streptophyta; class Pinopsida; order Pinales; family Pinaceae; genus Picea; species Picea sitchensis. The sequence continues at coordinate 33,209 of SNQJ01S0005984.1, forward strand.
GCAAAGATGAAGACAATTCAAGAATCCATAGAAGAATCTAAGAAGGGACAAGCACCAATGTTGAGGGATCTTATGTTCTGGGAGTTATATGCAGAGCACATGGATTATTGTGATGTGTATGAGAAGCTCAATAAAGATGCCTATGAGTTTATGTCATTAGAGGATTACATCAACATCAAGAAAGGGGACTGGCCTAAAGTTCATACCAATGCTTCATTGAAAAGCGCAGGGAAGAAAGTGAAGGATGAGTGTGAAGGACAGGTGGAACAATGCACATCTAGCCATGAGGAGGATGTGTGCATAAAGGAATAACTAACATCATCCTATGATATCTCATCAGAACTAATCGGTGAGGTTGATGAAATTAGTGTCTTAGATTGATATACCTTTGATGGATCAACACAAGAAGCGGATGCAACATCTTATGATGACATGTTCCAATCAACCAATGTTGAGGATTCCACAACATTCACCATGTATGATTCTTATCATGTGGGTATTCTATCTGTGATAACACCTATGCTTGATGAGGATTCAACACCATATGATGTTGATGATGAGGAGGACATGATTGTACCTCAACAAAGTTTGGAGGACCAATTATTGGTCAACGAGGAGAAAATTGTGGAGGTGTTGACAAGGGTAGATGGTACTCATAAATTTATTGAAGATCTAATGTGGAAATATTAGATGGAGGAGAGCCAAAAATGAGTCATAGACGAGATCATTAGTTCCTAGTTACATGTCATCAAAGAAGCACTAGAGCAGAGGAAATCTCATTACTTGCAGTGTTTCATGGCTACAGACCTTGCTCTTAATTTCGCTAAAGACAAGGAGAGGGGGATTGAGGATATTTGTTGCCATATTATTTTTCTACTCTCCTCATCGTTAAAAGAAGTATATACTTCATCATATTTCGTGGCAATGAAACATGAGAGAATTAGTTGCGGTCATGATCTAAGGGAGAAGTCTCTTGTGACGATTCCACACAAGGAGTATTCATGGTTGCAAGAGAGTTTATACATAGAGGGTTTTGATTATGTGTATTGCAGGGATCATGAGCCATTTCTTTTGGCTCAAGTATTAGCTACATATATTGTAGTTGAGAAAATTCCTTTGTACTAGCCAACAAGGAAGTATATGCACAAGATGAATGGGAAACTGGGTATAGGAAAGATGCGGATACATCACGTTGGGATGTAGGTTCAACTGATATTAGTGGAGTTATTGATACAACGAAACATATATGATACATGATGGTAAATGATGATACATTTGTGTGTAGTGGGATACAACAACATACAATGGTGGATGATGATATGTAGTGGGTTTTTGGTATTTTTCCCCCAGGGCAAACTTCAGCAAGAGACGTCAAACATATCAATGAGTTTGGTTCACCTAGGATCGATGAGTTCATGGATGAGCCTAATGGAGAGGTATATCCCTAAGAGACTGATCTTTGAGTGGGATATCACCATAGAAGGAAAAAATCATAGGATATCTACAAGATAACTCTTAGATTTTACCTTGAGTCATTGGTCATACCATTGGGGTTGACCAACACATCTCAAACTGTCCAGTCTCATAGGAAGTGGCAGTGGCATCTAGTGCCATTTTCTGATGCCAACGGTTTCTTCGAAAAGACATGGAGGAATCACCTGAGTAAGATAGGCTTGATTATAACCATATTAGAGTTCTTTTGTTTGTACTATGTGGTCGGAGCATATGTGGAGATCTAGGTTGTATTGGGTCAGTTGATAGAGATTCTCATTGATAGAATGGTGGATGGCATTATACACTACAAAGGTCGCACACTTGTAGCTCTTGAACACCCACTTAGAGAGATGATGTGTGATCCACCTTCGACGAGGAATTTTGGATACTCATATGAGTATGAGGCATCACAGGTGATAGGCATACTTTCCAAGGATGTATCTAGACTCCACATATTACTGGGGTACATTGATGATGATCAAGACAACAAATTTACTTGTACAATCTAGAAGGAGACAAACATATCAACATGCATAGAGTTGATTCCTAGTACTAGGATTCCACTAGATGATCGCATACCTCATCCACTATAGAGGTATGCACACTTGTAGTCCCTCAACCCCCAGTTAGAGAGATGGTATGTCATACACCTTCGATTGGGAATTTTGGGTACTCATATGAGTATGAAGCACCACAGGTGATAGAGCTACTTTCCATGGAGGTATTTAGACTCAACATATTACTTGGGTACATTAGTGATAATTGATACATCATATTTCTTGCTATAGTTTGGAAAGATCCGAATAGATTAGAAGGAACATAGTTGATTCATGATACTAGGATCCCACTAGATGATGGAATACCAGGGACTTGGATCATTTTGACTCCGATGGTTACTAGTATGGTGTAATGAAAATTATTAGGTATTAGGTGCGGTGGACTTCCTATTTGGTGGTGGGATGTGAGAATTCATATGAGTGATGGATTGATTGAAATGATGGTTGATAGAGTCGTGATAGTGATTCGTCCTCTTTATTTTTGGGAGATCAGTAGAGGGGAGGTCGAGACTTACTCTATAGGGAAGGACAGACTTGAGGCCAACCAGGGACTTGTAGGCTTAGACTTCAATGAGACACTTTCACATGAGAGGATTCATGATGGTGGATTCAGTCCCTTCAGGGATATTATCTTAGGGTTCCAAGAGAGGAGGATGCCGACTCAACACGTTGGTTCGATAGTAATGACCAAAGAGGTGTAGTGTCAATGTGCCAGTATATTTCCAGGATTAGTTTGGGACCCTAGGATCACATTGTTTGATGGTTCAGCTACTACTAGAGAGGATAGCATTGAATTTGACCTTTCAGAGTTTACTTTTGGGAGGCTTAGGAGTGGTTTCTTGGAGGAGTGGTCTTCCGAGGAGTTGAGCAAGTTTACACAACTTATGATTGATTGTCTTATTAGTATCAATCAGGTGGACTATTGTATTATCACCTTACATACCAGTGCTATGCACTTTACATCATACAGGCTAGTTTGGGATACTGGTGATTTTACCATCTACAAGGTTCTTGTGTTCACATGGAGGGACTTTATGGATGATATATTGGGATACTATCCACACAATACTTTCATGATTGTAATAGACATGAGGTACTAGAGTATTCTGAGATTTCCCTTTGATACTTGGAGACTAGTTGTAGTGGATTCCCTATCAGTTGGTGATGACATAGACTACTCTATGGTGTCTGACCTTAGAGTGGGGATACATTGGGTGGGCATGATCCTCGATAGTGGATGTGATCGTTTGAGTCATTACAACTTGTGGACGTAGAGTGGGCATGATGGTTGATAGACTATAATTATAGTAGCACATCATCAACGTTGTGGTTCCTTTCTCAGGATAGCTTGGGACCCTGGGATTTTAGTAGGGGATAGTGTAGCAATTGACATAGAGGCAAGAACCAATTTTTTCTCTCATGATATTGGATCCCTAGCATAGAAGTACATTGATGGGTTGATCAAGTTATTGCAACACCGAGTGGCCTTGCTTGTTGGTTGTTTTCAGGAGACCTCTTATATCAATACATTATTGGACCACACCTTGAGTGGAGGATGCTTCACATATTACATGGTCGTTTGAGATCCTGGTATCATTTTGTGTTTTACTCTAGATCAATCGATGGAGCATCGGGTCATGATTGCATTCCTTTAGGACAAAAAATATTTGGGAAGGGAGGACTTGTCATGTACCCATTTTTGGGTTCCCCTGTTTTGTAGTAGAAGGGACTTTTGTGGCTTGTTGGCGAAGAAAAAGGAGTAAAAAATGGGTCATTTAATGTCACTTAGTTATGATATATTTTATTGTTAAGACATTATAGAAAGTAAAGTAAATTTAGATTAATAAGTTACTTAATTATTATTAAATTGGCTTTTAATCCTAAAGAGAGAATTGGAGGGAAAATAAGGGCTATATTTGATTTAGTCAAAAAGGGGAAATTTCTAGAAGATTGATTTAGTTAAAATAGGGGGAAATTATAGAAGGTGTGGAGAAAGGTTCTAGAAGGTGTTGGAAAAGTATAAAATAAGAGTAACCCCTCACTTCTCTTTATGATGATTTGATATCTTATTGAGAGATCTTGTAGCCAGCGTTTTCATTGGGGTTTTGGGAAAAACTCTTCCACTACTGGTTTGGTTTCGGTGGTGCAATATGCACCCTAGCTAGATAAGTGGGTAATTCATCTAAGATTTCGTTTGGATATAGACAAGAAGGAGGAGGATCCATACAAGGTATTCATTGGAGCTTCACTTGGGAGTTGGCCTACTAATCGAGGGGTACCAAAGTGCACATGAGGTTTAAAGAGTTTTATGGGCAAGGTCAACTAAGACATCTCTGGATCTCAGGAGGGTTTCCGAGAACCAGGTCGAAGGAACCCCCTGATAGAAATTAGGGAAATATTAAATCCAAGAAAGATAAATAAGATCAAGAAATGGCGGTGAAAGTAATAAGACACTAATTTCCACATTCATGTATTCATAATGTAATTACATATAGCACAACAAGGAATAAACACCACTAACCATCAATAACTGACAAGGTGGTATTAGGACTATTATTAGGAGAAATAATGCTAACAAACCCCCCATTAATCATAAGTCTACAAATGTACCAGCTAGCAACAAAAACAAGTGCAAAAGTTGATAACATATAAAATTCTTCAGTATGTAACTCATGGTATGAAACCTCATGAGTGTCAATGAAGATCCTCCTGAAAAATCCACCAAATGTGGATGCTGAAAACCAAATATGGAAAAATAATTTTGCATCAAATGAGCTAGATATCCTCTGAGTGGTCAGTGAACTAAACCCAAATCAATGAGAGAAAATCCCGATGAGAATTGAATTAGTTTCAATTCTAATACACCCCATATCCTAAAAACATTGGAAATCCAATGTACCAAGAGAAAGGAGAGGAAGAATCATAAGTCCTCTACAAGGTCAAAAGAATATCCCTAAGAAGTCTGAAGACTATGAAGCTCTCATATAATGACACAAAAAAAAGTGTCAAAAAAACTTGCTAACAGAAAAAAGTGTCGAACAACATCCAAAACCTGTATATGAAAATATTGTAGCCAAAAAACTTTTGAGTAGTATACAAAGTAAAATGTTGGTACTGTTGCAAATCCTGAACCCAAATGTCCATCAAACATGTGAGACAATCCATCAAATTTGAAAAAAATGGCAAACTATCCATCCAATATCCAATAACCTGGAAATCATCAATTCACATGTCCTGAAACAATCAAACAATCCTTAATCATCCATCATCATGAACTCATGAACTCATCTGCAAACCTGAATCCTGAATCCATAATCAATCATCATAAGGTAAAATCATTTAAGTTAGACATTGAAACTTGAAGTCTGACATATCAATATCCCCGCTACACCCCTCCCCCAATTGACTGATAAGTGAGAATTCTAGATAATGAGATATATCCTCCTTGAAAGTAAAAAAGGGTAATTAAACCATATTTTCAACTCATAAGAGCATATCAAGTGATCCCCGATCATTCCCTATATAATCCAATCGTGAAAAACATTCATATCCACCAACTTTACAAATATCTCCAATCAAATATGGTTGTACCTCTGTAAAAAATCGTGGATAAGATCGTTCCAATAACTTAGATTCGAAACACCAATGTCAAGTCCCTAACCATTCAAAATTTACCTGTTTTCTATGAATTGTTAGTCACTTCCAACACCTTTTTGAGACATGGTTTTTCTTCCCACAGAAAACACATGGGTAGAGTTCAAAACATTTTAACTCAACATGGCCAACTTGGTGACAGTGTTGACACAGTAAAATTTCTTTGTCCAACTGAGCATCATCAACCAACAAATCTTGAATACCTGTATTATTGTCAATAGCCTCAACAATAATATCATCATCAATATCTGTATCAACATCGTGTACATGTTTCTTATCAATTTCTTCCTTCCTATCAATATTAACCAAAAATCCACCTCTTAAAAATGTAATCGGTTTACAATAATTATGAATATGAAAAAGGTTATCATGATCTTTTTCATATCCGCCGGTTTCATTTAAATTGTAATGCTTCCCATGATATAAAAAATTTATATATATTCTCAACTTGATCATCATGTTGAACCTTCAATTTATTCAATTTGTTTTGAGTGGCATGAGCCAAGGCTAGAGTGACTTCATCAAAGAAAAAAGATTGCAACCCACAATAAAAGAGTGCATGTTTGTTTTCTTATTCCTTGGTGTCATCATTAAATGACGTCAATGCCTAGTCAAAATCCTTGTTTTTGTTTGAAGTAGATGTACTTTTTTTGTGGAGAGTTCGAAAACAAGTAAGAGCATTAGTGAGGGTTCATTTTTGCATAGGAATTGTAGATTCTAGACTCTTGCTAATCAATGTGTGCAACATATTAAACATTTTTTCAATTCCTCTCATTTTGAAGTGCTAGAAATGTGCAAAATCTAAGACCTCCTTTAGATCAAATATAAACCAGTCCACACATGAAAGATCCTAATACCCCCTTATTCAATTTTGGGTGGGTCTAGCACTTAGGACAAAAACAACAACTACGTACAACACGAAGTACAATTTTGCAAGCTTTTATAAGTCCTCACAATTATAAAATCCTTATGACGCCTTTACAAGATAATGTCCTATAACATAATGTCCTCATAACACCTTATGAAAAATGAAAAACGCCCTTATAACTTCCAAAAAAATCCTTATAACACCTTTACAAAAAAGTCTTAAAAAATTATATATATGTTATAAACCCTTATAACTCCAATTACAATTTTGTAAGCACCTTTATAAAAAAAAACATTTTTTAAACTCCTCAAAACCATTATTACTTCAACGAAACTTCATAGTTCTCCTTTTACAAATGGTCAAATGTCTTAAAATGTCATCCTTATAATTATGTTTGCAAACTTTAAAAAAACTAAAAAACTAAAACCTTAATACACCTTATAATTCCCATTACAATCAGTAACTTCAAAATGCGTGGAATACTTTACCATTCTTATGTTAAATTTCTTTTAAATGTTAGTGATGGATCACTATAATCATAATAAGCATATTGAGTACAACTTTCTTGTGAACCAAAAAATAAACCACTCAAATAAAATTTCTTTAATAATACTGCGTTAGGGTTTGCATTAGGGTTTCACCTAGCTTGTAAGTCATGACTTCGCTGTGCAGTCCTTCTGCCATTGAAACTCCTCACGTATTAGGGTTTTGAACTTTGAATTTTCTCCCGAGATCGAGGGACACTCCACATGAACTCACTGATTGTGCAGGTTCGTGCACTTCCGCTGCGTTTTACAGGTCGCCCTCACCCACTTCACTACTCTTCTCCACAGATCGGACCACTTGCCTCTTTCATGAGTTCATGAGATCCACTTCAATTCTTAGTGTATACTGCTTCAGAGATCAACGTAATGTGCTTTGCTCTTGAATTGTGAGGCGTAAGATAAAAGTCAAGACAGATGTAAAATCAAAATATGAATAGACGGAAAGTTTTGTATCTCTATCATTTGCCATTGGTGCTAACTTTGCAAGCCAACGAGCATGCAAGTGCACAGTGAGCCGCCTATCTTTGCATATACCATTAAATCTTTGCATTTATGAGAACTCGTCGAAGTTGTGAACTTGAAATGGGGAAGCGGCATATTCATGAGCCGGACGACACATGGGAACCCCGCGTCATCCTTTTTCTCATTACACTGCTCTCTTGCATAGTAGTTTTTCTCCCCTGATTTCCTCACTGCCTTTCAGATTTGTTTTCTGGTAGGGTTATCAAAGCATGAGCAGACTGGGAAAGATATTTTTGTCTCTAAATGGCTAATTGACCCTTCACCTTCTCCGTCCTCAGGCTCTCTCCACGTTCGCACTTGGGTATTCTCGCAAATGCATCTGGCAGCGACGAGTCTTCCTTTCTTTGGCGGCTTTTGAAGTTTCTGGTCGTTGTTGGCGGTTTTCTTTTGTATCTCTTGCAGTTTCTGATGAAGTAGACGTACAACAATAGTAACTATTTTGTAAAATGAAGAGAGGATGGGAGGAGCTCTTTATGGAGCCACGTGGAAAAACATAGAGAAGACTGCATCTTTATCTCACTGTGTTCAAGACCATAAACCCAATAATAACTTCTCCTCTACGTAGCCGCCTCACACAGAACTCTGGGATAACTCTTTTCTAGCTCAAACGGAGATTGGAGGTCGTGAGGGTACGTGAAGGATGAGCATTTCCGCCTTGAAGCTCCTGAAGAAAACAGGTCGGTCACATTTGGCCAGAGAAGTTTTGTGCCTTCATGGGACCGACGTTGACAATTTTTCCATGAAATTTTCATTAGATCAATACTACTTGAATTCACAAGATGTGAATCATTATCGTAGTATATGGTCAGCGACATTCTCATGTTATTTTTTAAATGGAATTTCACCAGCTTGACGTTGTTCCATCAGTGTTCGTTGACAAGAATACCCGTGCATAATTTGAAAAAATAGCACATTTCACACTGAACAAGCCATCAAATATAGCACTAAAATGGTTACGGAACATAGATAAAACCCTAACACACAATATAAAAACCCAAACACAGATGTCGCAGCTCACAGCCACAGCTATAAATCAACCCCCAGTAATTGTATTAACTACAATATTATTCATTTGCTAAACTACATAACAACTCCTCCATTTCAAATAATCAATTTAAGAGGCAATTTGCTAAACTAGATTCTTCTTGCTAATAATATGGAAAAATCGCTTCATTTAGAGTTTAATTACCAAAGATGAATTACCAGATCGAGGGTTAACCTTACCAAATTGAAAGTCGATTATCTTTGCTCAGAACAAACCAAACCTTCGTTGAGATCATTGTTCCTTTGGACTGCACTCAGATCGCTTTCGGAAAACATTCATTTTGACATCCCACTTTTCGCTCTCTCAGCCCTTTTCTCTTTCTCTTTGGACCCTCTCTTGGTCTGATCTCACTCCTGTACATAGGATCCCTTCAACTCTCTAACTCCTTTACAGACACATAGGCATCACAATGCTCTGATACAAGAACATGATAAAAATTAGGGCAAGATTAAAAAAAAAACAAAGAAAGATCAAGAAATGGCAATGAAAGGCCTAAGCCACTAACGAATTTCCACATTCAGTATAAGTATTCATAATGTAAATATATATATTATAATAAACAATAATCACGGTTAACCATCAATCACTAACAAGGTGGTATTAGGATTAACAAGGTGATATTAGGATTATGATTATGATTAGGAGAAATAATTCTAACACCCCATAGTAGGTGTGTCACGACGCCCTCGCTCTTTGACCAGCTTTGTCACGCGAGGCACCACTAGATATCCAACTTTGTAAAGCAATGATCTCTACAGACTCGCAGAGACGTATGAAGTACCAGGCCTATTGGTTGTTCGCCTGAGTAGTGACGTCAAGGAGGAAGATTACGGAAGTCTACAGACTCGCAGAGAGGTATCAAGTACGAGGCCGATTGGTTGTTCGGCTGAGCAGTGACGTCAAGGAGGAAGATTACGGAAGTGTTGCAGATTTGGGAGGGTTTCCAGCCCTGTTTTGATTTGTAATAGAGCAAAAACGTCTTCAGTAGAGACATTGGCACCTTTATTCCACGTTTTGATTATTATGTGTGTTCTTAGGAGCTTGTTCCGGCTACATAGCAGTCATTATTAGTTATTACTGTGGGAGTAGATGTGGTACTCATCACTAGTAATAAAATGTCATCATTGTCTCTTATTTCTTATGTGGTATATGTTTGAAGGAATTCCCATTGTAGAAAACGTTCTTATTTCTTATGCTTATGTGGTATATGTTTTCTTATGCTTATGTGGTATATGTGTGAAGGAATTCCCGTTGTAGAAAAAGTTGCAAACCGTTAAGGAAAATATAAAATGTAGGAATACAAAGTGCTTGACAGAATTACCCAACGAGAGACAACATCTTTTGGACAAAAAAAACCCTTAGGGTATTTCCCTAGTATATTCCCAATGGGGATATTACAAGATCCTTCTCAATTATGTGAAAAATGAGCAAAGAATCCCTCCGAGCTAGGTTCCTTTTCTGGGTTCATTTGATGGAACACCACCCAAACTTATTCCTCCATGACTAATCTGATCAACTTTTCATTTTCCTATGCATTGATCAAGGTGGGAATATTGGCCAAACATATTTTTCGCCCTGCAAAATCTGTATTATCAACCTCTTTATATGGCCATTCAAAGTGTCTGAAAGCCACTCCTTTACTCTCTTTAAAATAAGAGACAATTTCCCCATCCTCATTGGTGATTTCCTTGAATTTATTCCTCGAGAGCCTCACTTTAGCTTGACGATGGAAAAATTTAGTGTTTTTGTTGCCTACCTGCAGCCAGAGAATGTGGCATTCGAGGGGCCAGTGCTCCTCTTTGATAAATTGTGAAGCAAGAAATGCAGAGAGAAAGAATTGAACATAAAACAGTATATTAGAATATATGAAGAAGAGTACAATGAGAAGTAAGTCTGAAGAAGTCAGTACAATGCAAAGGGAAATAGCTGAGCTAAATAGGCTCAAGCAAATCAAGAATAGAAAGTACAGCTGGCCAGGACAGCTGGCAGTGTACAGTCAGCCTGTTGAGGTTACATTATATTTAACACTCCCTCTTAAACTCAACAGTTACAAACATCAGCACTGATTATGCCTAAGTGTTGTCTCTGAAAATAAAAAACCGATTTTCCTAGTGGCTTTGTAAAGATATCAGCAAGCTGATCTCGAGAACCACAGAATTGTAGTGCAATATCACCATTATTGACTAGCTCACATGTGAAATGAAAATGAGTGTCAATGTGATTGCTTTTCTTGTGAAACACATGATTTTTGGAGTATTATCACAAAAAATAGGAGTTGGATCCTTTTCTGTATGTGACATATCTTTCAATATTCTTCTCAGCCACACAGCTTAACAAGAAGCTGAGGTAGCAGCAACATACTATGCCTCTGCAGAAGATATTGAAACAATTGGCTGCTTCTTTGATGCCCATGAGATTAGGTTCGTGCCCAGTTGAAAAACATGTCCAGATGTGCTTTTCCTGTCATCTAGGTTGCCTGCAAAATCACTGTCTCTGTAACCAGAAAGTTGATTACTATCAGATTTAGTGTACCATAAGCCGAAATTGAGAGTTCCTGCAACATATCTCATAATTCGTTTCGCCATTTTCCAATGAGAATCTTTGGGGGATTCCATGAATCTGGAAATAAGGCTGGCTGCATACATAATGTCAGGCCTAGTTGCTGTAAGATACAACAAACTGCCTACTAAACTTTTGTATAGGGTAGAGTCCACTGTAGGACCTTCATCTTTCTTGCTCAATTTTGTGCCTAGTGGTATGGGGGTTTCTGCTAGATTGCATTCTTCCATGCGAAATCTTTTGAGGATGTCTGTTGCATACTTTTGCTGACAGACAAAAATGCCTTTGGTTGATTGATCAACCTCAATCCCTAAAAAATATTTCATTATGCCAAGATCTGTCATCTCAAACTCAGATTGCATGGCATGTTTAAAATCTGTTAACTCAAGATTTCTGGTATAGATCATGTCATCAACATATACACATACAATCAAAATTTTACCATGCTAATCTGTTTTGGTGTAAAGAGTTGGCTCATTTTGGCTTCTGCTGAAACCACTTTTGATCAGATAAGTGTCAATTCTATTGTACCAAGCTCTTGGAGATTGTTTTAATCCATACAAGGATTTCTTCAACCGATATACTTTGGCTGGTTGTTCTTGGACTTCAAATCCAGGTGGTTGATCGACATAAACTTCTTCTTCTAAAAGACCATTCAGGAATGTTGAATTGACATCCATCTGGTATACTTGCCATTTGTGTTGGGCTGCTATGGCCAATAGAATCCTTACAGTGTCTAATCTTGCTAATGGAGCAAAATTTTCACCATAATTAGTACCTGGTTGTTGTGAGAATCCTTTGGCAACAAGTCTTGCCTTGTGTTTTTCAATCTGCCCTT
>SNQJ01S0005984.1:46478-108352 GCA_010110895.2 Picea sitchensis
TACTTTGATTGCTCCCTCTTCCTTGGTGACCTCTGCTTCTTCCTCTGCCTCTCCCTCTGCTGAAGGAGAATTGAGTTTTGAAAGCATTGGAGATTGACTCATCTGTGAGATGCAGTCTGGTCTCTTGTGTCACCAGAGAACCAATTAATTCATCTGTGGAAAAACTGGACAGATCCTTGGATTCAAGGATTGCTGTTACAACCATTTCGAATTTCTTTGGTAAACTTCTGAGAATTTTCTCAACAATGCGTTGATCAGTGATGGTTTCACGAGTCAATCTGATCTGATTCACGATGCCCATGACTCGGGCCATGAACTAATCCACATTTTCGAACTTTGTCATCCTCAGAGTCTCGAATTGCGTCCTCAAGGTTTATAGTTTAACTATTTTGACCCTGTCATTTCCTTGGTAGTAATATTTAAGGATGTCCCAGGCCTGTTTTGAAGTACCAGTGCCTGTGATTTTTGAGAAAATCGAGTCATCCATAGAATTTTGAATCCAAAATTTAGCCTTATTTTCTTTGTTTCTTTGAGTTGCCTGGGCAATTTTCTGCTGATTAGTCATGGCGGACAGGTCTGCTGAATTTGGTTCCACATATCCATGATCCACTGGATCCCAGCACTCTTGTGCTTGCAAGAAGGATTTCAGCCGAAGAGACCAGAACTCATAGTTCTTTCCTAGAAGAATCAGACCCTGAGTTGGTCCTAAATTGCTAGATGATGCCATATTTGTTTTGAAAAAAAATGAACAAAACAAAAACAAAATTCTTACTTACCTGTCTCCTGCGTATAATTTGCAATGACTTCAGAACTCTGCGTTCAAGATTTCACGAGTTTTTGGCTTCGCGATTCTAACGTCGAGACTTCGTTATACGAGTCCTTCTATCTCTTGTCTCTCCAACCTCCGATCACCGAAACGCCGATTTACCGATGGCCGAGGAGAGATTATCGGCCTTGAATTGGCCCTTTGTCTCCAATCAATGTGACCACATGCCTAAAGGTTAAAGCGCTACGGGCTTTTCCGGTTTTTTGTCCTCTTGAATCCCCGATCTCCGATTTACCGATTTCTCGATAGGAGACTTTTCCCTTCGGGAGATTTCTCGAATGCTTTGATCTCCTCCACGCATCCTCTTATGATGGATGGTCCTGATCACTTCTCGCGATTTCGAGACTTCAACTTCTCCGGACATCTCGTCTTCAGGATTCGCGATTTTTCAAATCCTGTAATGCCGATGGACTCTCCTATGGAGATTTTTTCGAAGGCCTCAATTTCTGCCACGCGTCCCAATAGATGGACAACTCAAGTCTGCTTCAGGGTTTTCACCGTCGAGATTCCCGATCCCTTGTTTTGACGAGATGACGTCAGCTGGGCCCTATAACAGAGATTTTCCTCCTTTCAGGATTTTGGACTTCGCAATTTCGAAATGCTCATGCTTCTTGTCCTCAGGATTCGCGAAACGTCGAATCCCGATGTGCCGATGGCCTTTCCTTTTGGGAATTTCTCCGAAGGCCTAGATTGTTGCCACGTGTCCCCTTAAGATGGACGGTCCTCGTCGTTTCACGATTTCGCGACTTGCGACTCCAAATCCTCTGACAACTTGAAACCCCGGTCGCCGATATGTCGACGGTTTCTTCGATGTTCGCCACGTGTCCGAACAAATGGACGACCGTGATCTTTTCTAGATTTCGCGATTTGCGATGTCGAGATTTCGCGTATCGGGGTTTTGCAGAGCAGTCTCCTTTGCTCTTCCAACTCCCGATCCCCGATTTTGCGATGGGATAAGATCGATGGCTCACGATCTTTCACGATCCAATGGTCCAGAATGGCTCGTGATCTCGCGATTCGCAAATTCTCACGACAGTCTTCTGACCCTTACACTTTGTGAGTTAGCGAAATGTCGAGATCTCGCCATGTGTCTCTTTATGGACGGTCCAAATGATTTCGGGATTTCGCGACTTCACAAGTCGAAATTTCTCCTGTGCGCTTCAGAGGACTAAACCTCGTGCACCTTCTCGCTGATCCAACTGTTGTCAGTCCTTTGCGCAAGATCTAACGGCTGAATTTTTTTTTCTTTTCCGTGCTCTCTTCGTCCCTTCTGAACTGGTTTCCCGCTTCAGATCTGTTCGCAGGACGAATCTTACGACCGCGACGATTGTTCTTTGCACGTTAGACGTGATCTTTGTTGCATTTGATGGAAGATATTTGCTACATTTGACGGAATTTTCTCCTGGGGAAGAAGAATTTGTGAATCTTTCAAAGATTTGAAAGAAGTACATGGATTTTTTGAAGCTTGACGTTGTCTGCTGCAATCTTTAACAGATTCGAGTGATTTCCAAAATGCTTTAAACGATGCTACTCTCTGCAGCAATCTTTCACAAATTTGAACGAATTTCGTGAAATCTTCAACGTTTCTGCCTTCTGAGGATCTTCTTCGTCAATTCTTTGATGATTCTTGAAAATTGTACAAGAATCTTTAAATTTTCTTCTTCTGCACTCTCTTCCTCCTCGATCTTTCAAGCATTGTACGCTCTACTTTGGCGCGTGAGCTTCTTACGCTGATCTTTTGAGCGTATGAGCGGACAACTTCCTCATGGAAGTTTCCTGCGAGGATCTTTCAAGAGTATGACGGACAGCTCTCCATGCCTTGTGAAAAGTCTGTGTCGTATGCTCTCAAGGTCCGTGAAGCTCTGCGCTATTTGAGGATCGTGTTGCTCTCCAGCCTGTGTGAAGAGGCTTACTGCTGAAGCTCTGATACCATGTAAATTGTGAAGCAATAAATGCAGAGAGAAAGAATTGAACATAAAACAATATATTAGAATATATGAAGAAGAGTACAATGAGAAGTAAGTCTGAAGAAGTCAGTACAATGCAAAGGGAAATAGCTGAGCTAAATAGGCTCAAGCAAATCAAGAATAGAAAGTACAGCTGGCCAAGACAACTAGCAGTGTACAGTCAGCCTATTGAGGTTACATTATATTTAACACTCTTCATACGTTAGATATTTAAGAAAATTGTAAAAAGTCTTTTGTTCTTCAGCTCATATCTCTTTACTAACCGACTCTTTCTCTATCTCGTCCCTCAGCTCTTCTAGCTTAGTGGATAATTCTATTATTATTTCTAGATTAGGTTGATTGGTTCTAGATTTGGACCAAATATTAAGGGAGCATTTTAAGTTATTAAGATTGTGTTCCCATATTTTAATAGGAGAACCAGAGATCTAGTGATTCCAAGAATCAGAGACAATGTCAAGTAGGGAAGGGTCATTGAGCCATAGGGGGTTGAATCTAAAGGGAATAGGACCAATGTCAACCGGATTGGAGAGGACCAAAGATATGGGGCAATGATTAGACCCAAACATGGAAGAATGAGGGAGGACAGGGAGATAGGATCTTCCAGAAGGGAACCATTGAGATGAAAACTGTCCAACCAAGCTACAATATTCCCTGACCCCAACCTTTTATTAGACCAGGTGAATCTTCCCATGCAAGGCTTGATGTCAACGCTTTAAAAATAGGTCATGAAGTCCTCCATATGATCTCTGAAAGGATCTCTGACCAGATTTCTCCCTTACCTTTCATTTGCATCGAGTGTTTTTTTGAAGTCACCCGCTACAATGAACTTAAGGTCATTGTTCCTATCATGAAGATTAAGCAGGGTGTTCTAGCAGGCCAACATTTCCTAAGAAATATAGGGCATATAAATGTTAATAACATGCAAATACATACTTTATGGAAGATCGACTAGATGTACCAAAAGCTAGTGTCGTGTGTCTTTAGTTTTCCATCCTAAAAACTAGCGGATTCCAAATACTACAGAGGCCTTTAGAAGGGCATCCTGAAATAATTGCGAGACCTTTGCAAGAGTGCCGAATGAATTCACTATCTCGAAGGATATCATAATCCTTCATTTTGATTTCTTGGAGCAACAAAATATGTGGTTTTTCTGCTTTTACTAAACTTTTAATAAGATTCTTTTTGTTTCTACCCCGAGAACTTTGCAATTCCATGAAATAATTTTTATCATTTATTAGATGATTTGGAGATTCCCCTTTATAGGGGTTGGTTCCTCCTTGATTTATATCCTGGCCGATGTGTTTCCTAACATGTCCATTGTGGCAATTGTATAATTTTTTTGGTAAAACTGAAGACTATGTTTTTTTATAATCAGCTTTTTATAAAGGTTGGCTTTACCCTTTGATATCATACTACAGGGTATGGATATGTAAGAGGAAGTAGTTTTGGAAAAACAGCAGATATCATACTATATGACTATGTAAGAGGAAATAGTTTTGGAAAAAAAACAGATGGTTATTTTGTAAAAGACTTATTTATATTATTTTTTTCTATTTGAAAAAAAACTTATATTTTAAAGAACGCCAATGGGCTATTGTAGAGTTTCATAACAAGATTTCAATAATTGGCTCACACCATTTAGTATATTAATTGGTCACTTCCCAAATCTCAATTTACTATTTGAATGATTTGAAAAATGAACACAAAGATCACTTGTAGAACAAAATGTTTTTTCTTAGTATAAAATCAAATATCACTCATGGAACAATTTTTTTTTCTTAGTATAAAATTAGTTTTCTTTCATGAAGTTGGTCCTACTAGTTATGTCCCTGCCATAACATGGACATTAAGTTTTGGGCAATTTCAATTAGTTTTTATGCTCGATTTTCAAGGAAGCCAACGGTGTTTTAAGCTAAAGTTCCATTTCCTTGAGAACGAGAGCCAGCGGGGTAGAGATGGGTTCCATTGCGTTGAGAACAGGGGGGTGGCGGCGAGTTCCATTGCCTTGCGAACGAGAGCAGAGATGGAGATTGTATGCATTAATGTTGTGGAAGGTGGATGGGAACGAGAACCGGGGGTGGCATCATGGCCATGCTCCAGTCGATGCAATATTGTGTGGCAAGTTGCATGTCATCACAAATGTGTCACTCTTTGCACCTTACTCTCTAGAAACATATGTTTGAAGCACAACAATGGAGGGACGGCTGATTGCAAAAAGAGAAGAACTCGAGCAAGTGATAGGGATCCTAGAGGATCCCATCTTCGTTTCCTTGGTGTGCAAGAGCTGGTACCACGTAGATTCTCTCACTCACAAGCATATTACCATTGAGTTTTGTTACACCATCATCCCTTTGTATCTCAGTGCTCAGTTCCCAAGGATTGAATTACTGAAACTGAAGGGGAATCCCATGGATTCCATGTTTAATTTGATTCCACTAGAATGGGGAGGATATGTCGAGCCGTGGATTAACTAGATTTCCGACACATTTTGTTCTTAAAGTGTCTTCATTTGCGCAGAATGATCATTACGGATGAGGATCTTAGGGTTCTGGGTTGCAGCCATGGCAACATTCTTCAGGTGCTTAAGCTGGAGAAGTGCTCTGGATTTTCAACTCTGGGGATCCTTGAAATTGCATGCTTCTGAAGGTAATTTTCATTATCTTTTCAATCTTTAGTAGGTTAAAAGAAATCTGAGTCTTTAGTTGAAAGTCATAATTTGTGAATTACTCAGCAAAAATCCAAAGAAAGTACTCTTTTTGAGCAAAAAGTCAGTCGTTTGATTTATAACAGCGTGGTTAAAATGTTCAATGGTATTTACATCCTAAGGTATGCCAGACACCTCCTCACTAGTATTCCTCCAAAATGCTTAATATGGAGCATATGCATACTACAACAAATGACTGCTCGAGCAACAACGTTGGTGCTACACAACTCTCATTCTCTTGCTCGATTGACTGACACTCACCCTCTTCCACCCTTGTTAAATATAATGTAAGCTCAACTGTCTGACTGTACACTGCTAGCTGTCTTGGCCAGCTGTAATATCGTTTCTTTATGTTCTTGATTTGCTTGAGCCTATTTAGCTCAACTCTTTTCCCTTTTCTCAATGTACTCTTTTTCTGATATACTCAATACACTGAATACTATTTTTTCTTGTCTTCTCTTTCTCTGTATTCTCTGCTTCTCATTTTATCATGGTATCAGAGATTTAGACGTAAGACTCTTCACACAGACTGGAGAGGAGCCCGATCCTAAGAAGTGAAGAGCTTAAACTGGCGACGAGAGCACAGGACGCGAGATTCTTCACAGAGCTTGGAGAACAATGCGCAGTCCACCATCCACTCAAAAGATAATTACAGAAAGCAAATGTGAGGAAACAGAGCGAAATATGCTCAAAAGATTGAGGAAAAAGAGCTACAAAAGGAAAAGAATCATGAGCATTTAAATATTCGTGAAAGATTCACGAAGCAAAGTTGCAGAGAGAAGAAACAATTAAAGATACGTGAGTTATTTAAAGAGTTCGTGAAATTCTTTCCAATTCATGAAAGATTCGCGAATTTCCCTCTTCAGGAGAAAGTCTTTGCAAAAGAAACAAAGGATAAGAAAACGCGGTCGTTCAATCGGTCCTGCTAACATATTTGAGTAGTTAATCAAGCTCAGAAAGGACGAGGAGCATACAGAAAAGGAAAAAGTTTTTCATCCGTCAGATCTAGCGCAGAGGACCGATAGCCATCGGATCCGGGAGAAAGGGCACGAGGCTTACTCCTCTGGAGTGCAGAGGAGAAAATCTGACTTGCGAAGTTGTGAAATACAGAAATATTTGGGACTGTCCATCAAGGACGACACATGGCAAGATCTCGGCATTTCGCTGACTCGCAAGGAGTAAAGGTCAGAGAACATGGCGGTGAGAATTCACGAATTGTGAAATCACGACTCGATCTAAGTCATTGGATCGAGAAAGATCGTGAGTTGTTGATCTGACGCAATCGAGATTTTGGGGATTGGGAGAACGGAGGTGCAAGTCGTTCGACTTCGCGAAACGTGAAATCCCAATGAGATCTAGACCGTTAGATCTAGAGGAAAGAGAACCGTCTAATTTGGATGCCCTGAAATATCGACATTTTGAAAGTTGCCAATGTGAAGGAGCTCGTGACTTGGAGCTCACAACTCGTAAAAACCCGATAGCATCTTAACCGTCCATTGGAAGGGACGCGTGGCGAGCGTTCAACACTTCGTTGACTCGCAACTCGAAGGAGTCAACCAACAGAGTTTCAAGAACCTGTGATACGCGAAATTATGAAATAATCACAACTGTTGATCGAGTAATGATCTGGACTGTCGATCCAACGCTATTGCGATTTCAGCTACCGGGAAATTAGAAGTGAGAGTTCAGTGAACTCGCGATATGCGAAACTCCGACGTGATCTGAGACGTCATATCAAGAGGAGCGTAAACCATTGATTTGGGAGGCTCCAAAATTTTGGCATTTCGGAGTTCAGGGTTTGGAGAACATCGTGACGAGAGTTCAAAGGTTGGGAAATACCGATCCATGAAATCCCGAAAGGATCTAGACCGTAAGATCACAGGAGGATCTCGACCGTTGATCCGCAATAGAGGATAGATTAGAGTTTCAGATTCTGGGATTCCAAGGAGGAAAGGTTGGAGTTGAATCGCAACATCGCGAACCGCAAAATCCCAAAAAGTGGACCATGGTCATAGCACCATGGTCATGTGGAGGAAGGATAGGAGAGGAGTTGAGGGCTCATTAAGCCCCTTTCTGAGTTTCGGAGCTGGAGAGTCAGGAGTGGCTCACACGCCAATACTCTCAAGGTCGTGAAACACGACGCACCCTTTGTGGGCTAAGCCAATGGTCACGTGGAGAAGAATCCCATGCTTACTGCTTATTCACATGGGGCTGAGTTCGCATTTGGACCAATTATTCCATTATAGTTGCTACAATTGCAAAATAACAGAGCTCAGAGCCCTGAATCAGTAGATCTTTCGCTCGAATACTCAGATCCAGCCAGATCGAAATCAAAGAAGTAGTCAACAATGCATATTTTGGTCTTAAGTCACAGAAAGAACTTCGAAGACCTGGTTTTACGCACAGGAAACAGGTAAACATAAAATTTTCTAACAATCTTTCTTGTTTTGTTAATTTTTTTAAAAAGATGGCCACGTTTAGCAATTTAGGACCAACTCAAGGATTGATTCTTCTTGGAAAGAATTATGAGTTTTGGTCTCTTTGAATGAGATCCTTCTTGCAAGCACAAGAGTGATAGGATCTAGTGGATCTTGGATATGTGGAACCATATCCAGCAGACCTTGCTGCCATGACCAACCAACAGAGAACTGCTCAGGAAACACAAAGGAATAGAGAAAACAAGGAAAAATTGTGGATTCAGAATCTAGTGGATGACTCAATTTTTTCAAAAAGAACAGGCGTTGTTACTTCAAAACAGGCCTGGGACATCCTTAAATCAGCCTACCAAGGAAATGACCGAGTCAAAACAGTCAAACTATAGACCTTGAGGACGCAATTCGAGACTTTAAGAATGACAAAGTCTTAAAATGTTGATCAGTTTATGACCAGAGTCATGGGAATTGTGAACTAGATCAAATTGACTGGTGAAGCCATCCCTGATCAACGAATTGTTGAGAAAATCCTCAGAAGTATACCAAAGAAATCTGAAATGGTCGTTACAACAATCCTTGAATCCAAGGATCTGTCAAATTTTTGAATAGATGAACTAATTGGTTCCCTGTTGACACATGAGACTAGACTACATCTCACAGATCAATCGCCAATGCCTTCAAAACTCAATTCTCCTTCATCAGAGGGAAAGGCAGAGGAAGACGCAGAGGTCATCAAGGAAGATGGAGTAGTCCAATTAACCCTCACTCAAGTGGAGGTCACAGACAACATAACCCGAATCACAATTTCCAAGGTCACAGAGAACAACACTAGAATCAGAGTTTCCAGCCTCAAAGTGGCAGAGGGAGAAGATCAAATGAAAAATCAAGCATACAATTCTATTACTACAAAAAGTATGGGCACTATGAATATGAATGTCGGAAGAAGGAAGAAGATCAACCCTTAGGCAGAGCACATATCTCACATCATGAAGGAGAAACCTCAGCTGGTATGTTTCTCTCATGCCACAAGACTGAAGAACAACATAAAGATCTCTTGTTGTTGGACATTGGACATGACATGTAACAAATATTTACTTTCATGCATTGATTCTTCAATTTCCTCTGATATTGCACTTGGAAATGATTCCTTCGTCAAAGTTCAAGGAAAAGGAACTGTACCTATTCTTACTAAACAAAATGTAAAGAAAGACATAAACAATGTTTATCATATTCCAGATCTGAAACATAATCTGTTAAGTGTAGGACAACTCATTGAACATGGCTATAAGGTACTTTTTGAAGGAGCATCATGCAGGATATATGATAAAACCCCCAATAGAAAATTGATTTCTGAAATCCACATGACTCAGAATAGGATGTTTCCCTTGACCCTCAGAACTGCAAATATGATCCAATCATATGCACAAAGTGCATCCACCCCCAATGAAACTATAGTTTGGCATACAAGATTTGAACATCTAGCCTTTCAGAGTCTATGTCTTCTATAGAAGCACTCCATGGTCAAAGGTCTCCCTGTATTCAAAGAGAAAAATCCCCCATGTGAGTCTTGCATACTTGGAAAACATAAGAGAACTAATTTTCCACAGTTCTCCACTCAAGCCAAACAACATCTCGAACTCGTATTACAACATCTCGAACTCGTACATCTCAAAGAAACGATAGTACAACTGGCCAGGACAGCCGGCAGTGTACAATCAGACTGTTGAGGTTATGGTTCGAGATGTTGTTTTGCTTGAGCTGGCCCTTTGTATTTTCTCCAATTCCCATCCAAACCCTTTGTATTTTCTCCAATTTCCCTTTTTTCAGGCTCGATCATGCCGACCCCTCTAGCTCAAGTTAAGAGCGGTAAGCCTTATTGGCATACGACTACAAAAATGGGGAAATTCAATCCCCAGATGTGGCTACGGAGATGTGGACTCTTCAGGTGACGAGAATACAAGAAAACAGGAATGACCGGCTTTCCTTTAAGGAATGCCCGCACTAAGCAAGCAACAATTCTTGCTAATTCCCACCTAGGTAATTCAATAAATCTAGAAAAAAACTGAATGTAGATGTTGCAGTTTCGATTGATTTTCCATGGTTTCTTAGTTCTCTGCTTGTTATTCTGCAATTTGTTTTCTAGTTGGTTCTTGAATGTACCTTGTTGGGCGGTCCATAAGCTGCTACAGACAATAAAAGCATCAGAATCCCAACAATGGGAGAGAGGAATCGATGGCATAGGAAATGCTTTCTATGTAATCTCGTTTTGTTGTGAAAACAACATCTGCTAAGTAAACCATAACGCCTAGGTAATGAGATCTGTATAAACAATTAATTATTCAAATTCAAAGCCACAATAGAATAAAAAGAGATGGGATTGCTACCTGGGTTATATTTCCTACGATTTAACATTAATTTAAACACTCAAAATGTTGTGGATATCCATGTAAGTCATGGACTTTTTTCCTGGTCATCAAAACAAATATAACCTCTCAATTTGGCGCGAGTACCTATAATAGTAATGAGACTTTCATAATCATCAAAACAATGTCCATTAAGAGATTACTATAATGAGAAATTACAGCTGAGAGTATTCGCTCCCATCCCTCAAATTCATGTAACACTAGCAAAGTTGCACTGCACACAAATAATTTCATACTCATTGGATCATCCTACAGTAACATTTTAACCAACAATAACATCTGAATAAATTGAAGGTATATGAAGTGAGAATAATTTCTTGTCATGGCCATCTTAACCCAATTGTAGATTTGGAAGGTCTATCCACTAACATAACAGTTAACTTTTGGTATGATCTTAACATATCCTTATTTTTATTTTTATTTTATTATAAATTCTAAACCAACAATTACCATTTCTCTTCTCAATGTAAACATTTAACAATTGTCACATTAAACCTTGCAAACATATTCCTTCCTTTAGCACCCAAACTTCCTTTTGTTCACCAAATCAAGGTATTTTCATTGAGGTTTACTCCAAAGTTTTTTAAGGAGCGGTACCATCTCATTTTCCAAACAGTAATTCATGTATCCTTTGTGAGAAAATGGCTTGTATTATAGCATCACTATATAGACAACATCGTAGACATACATACTCAAAGAAACAAGTATTCACTTCGGTAACATATGTAGTGACCAGTTTCTAACTATGTTTTTTTGTTGCTAATTGGTTCGATGCATCCTGTTAAAGAAAGAACGATTGCTCCTTACTACTCCTTACCAGTTACCCCAGCTCAGTCTATGATCAAGAAGTTTGTTAAGCTCGTTTTGTTGCAGAAATTGTTGCTAAAGCTTATTTCTATTATTACTATTACTTTGTCTTTAAATTTAATCCTTTTAACTCATCACTCGTTGGTCATGACAAGGGAGTTATCAGAGACATTCAAATAGGTGATGAAGATATTGTACTTGATTTACAATGCAACTAATAGAGCTCTTAATATAATGAAGATTGTATGTTGAATATTGTACTTCTGTGTATTTTTTTGTTATGTGTTTTTAAGTGCATACAAATGGCTTGCAACTGACCAGGAAGTTTAGAGTTATGGCATACAAATAATATGATAATTATATAACTGATGAGATAGTTAAGAGATATGGCCTGCAGATAATATGATAATTAGATACCATTTATGCATGTTTGTCAGAGTTAAGTACCTTGATTATATCGTTGAGAATTGTTGGATGATTGATGTTTTAACTTTATGGAGAAGCTTAGTAATTTTTTAGCCTTCCGTGATGGAAAATGAGTATTGATTTTATAAACATAATGATTATCGTATAGAAATTCTATTCGTATTTCTATTTTTAAAAGATAAAACACTTTTGTATCTCAAATCATGACAGTCCTTATGATGAGCCTTTTCTGGTTTCTGGATTACGATTCTGGTCCTTATGATGAGCGATATCCATCCAGAGAGTGGTGCTCGTGCTCATAGAGATAGATAAGAAGATCCCCGTGATAGGGATTTTGTCATTGATCCAACAATAGACTTTTTGTTTGTTAATCCATGCTTTGTGGTAGAGGTGGCAACGAGCCTTGGTGTACGTGTACATGGCCTTGCAAGTTACAGCTGTATAATATGCATGTGGAGCTAAGTGGAACCCCTCTTTCAACATTAATGGGCTGAAGCCAAAAAAATCAAATGAAAACCTTGGTATAAGACATNAATAAATTGAAGGTATATGAAGTGAGAATAATTTCTTGTCATGGCCATCTTAACCCAATTGTAGATTTGGAAGGTCTATCCACTAACATAACAGTTAACTTTTGGTATGATCTTAACATATCCTTATTTTTATTTTTATTTTATTATAAATTCTAAACCAACAATTACCATTTCTCTTCTCAATGTAAACATTTAACAATTGTCACATTAAACCTTGCAAACATATTCCTTCCTTTAGCACCCAAACTTCCTTTTGTTCACCAAATCAAGGTATTTTCATTGAGGTTTACTCCAAAGTTTTTTAAGGAGCGGTACCATCTCATTTTCCAAACAGTAATTCATGTATCCTTTGTGAGAAAATGGCTTGTATTATAGCATCACTATATAGACAACATCGTAGACATACATACTCAAAGAAACAAGTATTCACTTCGGTAACATATGTAGTGACCAGTTTCTAACTATGTTTTTTTGTTGCTAATTGGTTCGATGCATCCTGTTAAAGAAAGAACGATTGCTCCTTACTACTCCTTACCAGTTACCCCAGCTCAGTCTATGATCAAGAAGTTTGTTAAGCTCGTTTTGTTGCAGAAATTGTTGCTAAAGCTTATTTCTATTATTACTATTACTTTGTCTTTAAATTTAATCCTTTTAACTCATCACTCGTTGGTCATGACAAGGGAGTTATCAGAGACATTCAAATAGGTGATGAAGATATTGTACTTGATTTACAATGCAACTAATAGAGCTCTTAATATAATGAAGATTGTATGTTGAATATTGTACTTCTGTGTATTTTTTTGTTATGTGTTTTTAAGTGCATACAAATGGCTTGCAACTGACCAGGAAGTTTAGAGTTATGGCATACAAATAATATGATAATTATATAACTGATGAGATAGTTAAGAGATATGGCCTGCAGATAATATGATAATTAGATACCATTTATGCATGTTTGTCAGAGTTAAGTACCTTGATTATATCGTTGAGAATTGTTGGATGATTGATGTTTTAACTTTATGGAGAAGCTTAGTAATTTTTTAGCCTTCCGTGATGGAAAATGAGTATTGATTTTATAAACATAATGATTATCGTATAGAAATTCTATTCGTATTTCTATTTTTAAAAGATAAAACACTTTTGTATCTCAAATCATGACAGTCCTTATGATGAGCCTTTTCTGGTTTCTGGATTACGATTCTGGTCCTTATGATGAGCGATATCCATCCAGAGAGTGGTGCTCGTGCTCATAGAGATAGATAAGAAGATCCCCGTGATAGGGATTTTGTCATTGATCCAACAATAGACTTTTTGTTTGTTAATCCATGCTTTGTGGTAGAGGTGGCAACGAGCCTTGGTGTACGTGTACATGGCCTTGCAAGTTACAGCTGTATAATATGCATGTGGAGCTAAGTGGAACCCCTCTTTCAACATTAATGGGCTGAAGCCAAAAAAATCAAATGAAAACCTTGGTATAAGACATAACCACGTGTGGCAAGTTGTATAGATTAGATGCTCTCTACTTTTTGTTAATTTTTTTTTTTCTATTAGTTTCTTTCTTTAGAGCACATGGTTATTTGCTTCAATTTCTTTACACTAAATAATCCTTCCAGAGTAACATAGACTACACTTCGAATATCCCTGAATCTAAACTCCTTCCATAGTAACATAGAATACACTCTAAATATCCATGAATCTAACTACACTCTGAATATTCCTGAAGACCATTCTCGTTAGATTCCCTATTGAATATGTCATGATAGATATGAGAAGGTGTTTTGGTTAGAATTCCTTACTAAAGTGTTGTTTAAAAGTATGACGGTTTTACTATACTGGTTAAAGAGCAATACATTGGTAATAGTATAGATAATTTAAAAATGGTCATCCACTAAAAATTCTTTATCACATAAATAAGGAATATTTATCTTTCTTTAATAATTGAGTATGATTTGTATACAAGGAGAATTGGGAAGTAAAACCATTTCCTAAATTTACACCCCTTCATTGATATTTCATGCCAATTGACAAATCACAAATCTAAGCTTTGAATTTAAGATTCATGAAAAATAAAATCCAATGATCGTTGTGGATTAGAGTAACCAAACAATAAAACTATAACAACAGATTTAAATTCAAAGTGATGCGAGGACTATGAGCATGTTTATGCCTTGAAGAAACTAGAAAAACAAATATCAGGAGAGACAATTGGAGGAATGGTTGGTAGTGATTTTTTTTATGAGAAGGAGATGCTTAAATGATTGATATTTTAATCTTCACTTTATAGTTTTATATAGGTAATGATTATATAAAAAGAAAATTTCATATTTTTATGTTGATTGGAAGAATAACATGTACATTTGGAAGGTAAATTAGATTTTTGTTTATAAATCACGGCTTAGAAATTTAATTGATACTTTACATTTCATATGCATTTGCTCAATTTTTTTATGATGATCCTCACTTTTTGAAAGATGATTATAGTGGTGGTTTGGATAAATTTTTAAAAATAAGTATCATGTATATATTTTAATAAACATTTTTAATTAATCATACTTTATCATCAATATGGAGATGGAGATGGAGATGTCGAGGTTGAAATTGAATATATAATTTTTTCTTAGTATTAATTTATTGAACAAGAATGCATTATTATTAAAAAAATAAAATTTCTAGCAAACAATTTTATTATTAATTGTAATTCATATTCAAAGATCAAGGTTATAAATATTTATTGAATAAATGATTAAGCATATAGGATATTAAAAGAGGATATGTTTCATCTTGCAAGTGTTGAATTTTCCCTCTATGAAGTCATTATTCGAAGAGGTGCAATAACATTTTATCTTTCGATGTTGTATGCTCACTAACCATTGGTTTTCTTTGTTTTCTCATTGTTTATATTATTTCATTGAAAACTTGTTTTCAATGTTACATAAAATTTATAAATATCCATCTTAGAATTTTTCTCATACTTGCAAATTTTTGGTTCATTTTAATTTCACAAACTATTTTTTTCCTAAGCTTTGTTTCAAGTTATTTAAACATATAACTTACCTACATTTATCATATTTTATTTGCTTCAGTGATACTAATAATTTTCATAAGGTTTTTATCTTTCACAATGGTAGCATCATACAGGAAAAGGCTTAGAGAATTATGTTTGTCTTTGCTACATTATGAGCTAAATAAAAATATCATTTCTAAAATAGATCTAGAATGTGTTAAAATGATGCATAAGTGGATGGACCATAATCTCTCTAGGTGAAAAAATACTAGTTGTTCTTGTATCCTAGTTTACTAACAAGTTTAACATATCAGGGGTCCATCCACGCATGTTTAAATACATGATAACATGGAGGGTGGACATTCAAACTCTATGGGTTGAAAATCAAAAGAGAATTACTTTAATAACCAAGCACAAAAAATTATTAAATAAATCTCATCAGCTAGGAGTCATTCCCTACGATGCCTATAAAAGGCCATTACCTACCATATCCATTGAGTTCTTAAGCATGTATCAAAATAAATGTAAGGATAGGAAAATGAAGCACAGTTTGTGATGTTGTGGTGAATCTATAAGGATATGGATACTCATTGGAAGAAGATTGACACCTGATGGATAAGATAACCACTTTTGGAAAAAATATTTTTATCACAAATATTAGACCTTATTATGGAGACTTCAACCTGGATCATTTCTCGAGATTTAACAAAGAGAAATCCATCATTTTATGTGTTGACATAGTAGAATATGAGTTTTCCGCCTCGTATGTATGAATAGCTATTAAATTACTCATAAAAGAATATTCTGAGATGTACTTGAAAAATAAGAAACAAGAGATTATTTGTACTTTATACTCATAATCTAGGCAATGTGTAAAAAAAACTCAAGAGATTCATGGCTTAGCCCATTGTGTCACCATTTGTTGAGGCCTCAATAACCTCCCAAATTAAATGACTTAAGCCCCACTTTTTAATTTTTTAATAAATTCTTTCCAAATGTGATTTGTTTTCATTTCATCTAATTTGTTTTTTTTAATTAATAATCACTTATTTTTTTACTAAAGTATGTTTCATTTTAAATTATGATGGTTAGAACCTCATATTATTTTTCCTCACAAATTCAATGATTTCACATTTATCACATTGCAAATATTATAAATTTTTCTCATGCGATTTAATTGAGTCTAACCTACCTAAATGTATTGTACAAATTTTTAAAAGATCACAAAATTTGTTTTTCATCACGAGCTAGCTTATGACCGAGTTTTAAAAAAAATGGAATATTTCACCAAGTAATGAGTATGAGGTGGACCAAAGTCCATACTACCTCTTTCATGAATTAATGCCTATGAGTTATGCAAACATTAGATATCATTTTGAAACCCTATATAACAAAAGTGTTAAATGCATTGACAAAAATTAATTTTAGTAAAGTAAAATTCCTAATAACTTTATTAAAAAAATGTCTTAGTGTTAAGAGTTTATAGAAATTTACGGAATATAAACTCAATGTAATTAACATAACTCAAATATCTTCTTTAGATGTATGAAAAGACACTTATAATTTACCATAAAATGAAAACATTTGAACTTCATCGCTTATGAAAGCTACATATATGCCTTTGAACAAGACTATGTAACTATTCATTTGAAACCTTCGCTTGTCCTCCAAACTCTACAAACGGTGTTTATTCCATGAAAAGTTGTGCAAACATGTTACGAGGTATATTAAGTAAAAAGTTGAATAAGCTCCTCCAATACTTAGGTTAATTGATTTGTTACTCTCCAAGGAAGTTATGTTTTGAATAGATGGTACCTCGTTAATTATGTCAAAAGGTGTACACCTATTGATAATAGGTACATTTAATAAGTTTTTAGTGCTTAATTAGTTTTGTATGAACAAGATTAAATATTGATGGAATATTCTTAGTCATCCCAATAAATCAATGGTTTTGATTTCAACCACTAACTTTCTCACTATTATAAAGGCATCCATTTACATGTTTATTTGTTTAATTTTAGTTGGTCATATTTAAAATTTACTATGGTGGCTAGCTGATTGCCACGTCTGAGTGATTAGCATTTCATTTTCTAGGCCAACCGAAACCTTTCATCCTTCACCAACCATGAGTGAAAACGGTGGTGGACAACATGAGAAACACAATGAAGGCAACAAAGGTGTTGGACAGCCAAGGCAGGTAGGGTCCTTTGAGGAAGACTGGATTTCAAAGGAGTCTCGGTCCGAAAGGAAGAAGGAATTGCTGAGAAGAGAATATACTGTGAACTTAACTACTAAATCGAAAAGTCTTTTATTTGTCATCATGCATTTCCATAGAACAAGCTCCCCCTCATCAGAAGGATGTCAATCTTATAAGAAAGATGATGATCAAGTATGGAAGCTATTCAAATATGGCGGAAGACTCAATTAGGCATCTCTCTAGAAAAAGGACAGGGTCGCCTTGATACAATACCTCAAGAAAGTAGGATCAGAGATCCGTTATATGCATTAATTGCCTTATGATTTTGGGTGACTCTTCGCATTTTGTTTGATTGCCCATTAAAAATTGAACATTAGTTGCAACCCCTAGTTCAAAATTGAATAATACCCATTGTGCAATTTTTCACTATGATTATCTTCTCGCCTTAATTTTTGTTCATGTAGTTCCTGCACCCTTGAGGTTGCTTTCATTCATTTTATGTTTTTATTTAAATCGTTTGAACCATAAAATTAAAGTTGGAAAGGGGAATTAGCTAGGAAATAGGGTGGATATTTATTGAAATTCAATTTAGTTTGACATAGCTAGCCAATCAATGTTTTTGTTAGTTGCAGTTGTAGCAATCGATTGTAGTTTGAAAACATCTATTCATGTGCTAGAATTAGTAGTTTTCATCAATTCTTTGACCTAATTACATTTTTTTCTTTAAGAATATGATCACATTTCCATTCCTTAATTTCTTTCTTAACCAACCAATAAAAGAATTCATTGGGCCATCTTTGTTCAATCATATCTCTTCCATGGGAACCGCATATCCAAGTTCAGTACTAGAAAATTATGGATAAATCTTGTCACTGGAACCGCTAGTGTAAATGATAAACTGATGATAGAAATTCATAAACCATTGGTTTGGACCTCCCAAACCACTCTAAAAATACGGGTTCCTAATAAACATGGAGTTGTTATATTGTAGCCTGCTTTCGCTAACCCAAATCATAAATAAATGTTCCCTAAAGAATAGACGGTTTTGTCTGTGCAAGGTCTTCGATTTATTAAAATGTCCCATATCAAATAATATATGGGACATTGGAAAATATTTTGAATGCCAAGCACAGATCCCATGCAAAATTTATTTAGGTCTGATGATCAATCCAAGCTAGGAAATTAAAGTTTAAACACATAAAAACTTGTACCATTAGAGTGCCAAATTTTCTACAGTCTCATGATCAATCCAAGCTACAAATTTAGATATTTATGCCGAAAGGCACGAAACCTTTCGGCGTTCACCAACCACAAGTTTGCCGCTGTGTCAGTTCTATATTATTCAATACCTTTCTCATGATGCTATCACTATAATATTTCCATTGAGTGGTCCATTATTAGTCCTCGTTGAAGGAATATTAATTCAATGTTGGAATATATATATTTTTCCTCAATGTTTGATGTTTAATGTTTGATATAGGAAATATTTTATTTTTATTTTTATATAATAAAAAAACCATATTCTTTGTAATTTCATCGGACAATAAGATTTGACGTTTTATGGTGCACTTCGTTCTTCCCGGTGTTTTATATTTTTTCTTCCTAATGTTTTTAGCTTTGAATCTTTGGCTTCACTCTCCTCGATGTTTATATTTTGACTCCTTAATGTTTTCATATTTGGATTATTATCACACAATCTATACTTTCCTAAAACCTAAAGGAAAGTAGGCCTAGATTGATGTAACATGGAGGTATTCCTATCACTGTCACCCCAATAGGATACCACTTTCTGTTTAGGAGGAGAAGAAAATCACTCCAAGGGAGACGTCTCAAGACCTAGTTGGTTGATGAAGGGAGATAAGACAAAGGTAAAACCCACCCCTCTCTCTAGGGAACTCAAAAGGAAGAAGTCACTTGGTATGGTTTGGGGTTAAGAAGAAATTCAAGACAAATGATGCCTATCCCTTACCAATGAAGCAACCAACGTTAGTAATAACCAATGATATCAATGTTTCAAATTAATAACTTCAAAATAGAATATGTGCTACCAAAACACTCTTATGAATGAAAAGATAAATGTACAACAACAACAACAATATGTCTCGAAATTGCAATTTATAACGACAAGAATGATATAAAGACTGTTGCAGTTTGATGGCACTTTGACCACTTACAATTCCAAGCTTTAAAGCAAGTTAACAAGTGACTTCAATGGGCTGTAAAAAATACTTGTAACAACAGTAAAATAAATAATGATGACAACAGCAAAAGCACTTCAGAAAAGTACTTAAATTAGGAAATTAAACAAACACTTTAGCATATAATTATATTAGTTTTCCTAGTACAAGTGTTGGGTGGTTTTATGGACAGTTAAGGGTTGTTAAGGGGTTGCAATGATGGATGCAACAAAATTTACAATAGAAACAACAACCTTCAGAAAACTTTAGAATTTTACACTTGGAATGATAGCAAAGGGGATATTTGTGCCTTGGGTGATAGCACCTAGGCTAGTGCGAATTTCTGGGTAGTTTTTTAGGTTAGTATGCTTGTTAGGGTTGAAAAATAAAGGTTGTAGCAATGATTATAGAAGCAATAGTGTGATTTTTAGTGTTAGTAAGATCTTCAGGAAGATATTTTGAAAGTTTTTTTTGATCTCATTCACCCACAAGAGTATACAAAGTAGTGCCCTTATGGTTTTATGGAGTTAATAATAGTAAAAAAATCACTTGGGAAATAAAAAAATGAAAATACTTATCTAACGGAAGAGTTAGATGCAAGAGGTGTTGGCAGTTCAAGGCCTCAAGCATCTAAGTCTAAGGGAGGTCTTGCTAGAGAGTTGTAACTTCTAGGCCCTAGTGTACCTTCCTTAGCTTTTTTGAAAGAAAAATAACTAGTGATTAGAGTGAGGTTACTAGAGAGATATCACTTTAGGGCTCTATTAGTCAATCCAAAAAATGTATAATTGGAAAGATCAAGCTAGTACAAGAGTTGCAGGGAGAAAGAAACATTTGTTGTGGGTTTAAACAAGCAATTTCATAATATTAGACATGAAGAAATTTTGTTTTAGCACAAACATCCATTTAATGAATAAAAATTGATATTTTATACTTACTTCACCAATAATTATCAAGTCAAACCCTAGTTCAAGACCATTCGACCATGAAAAAGTCAAAATACACCACCATAAATCTCTCCCGAGATATTTTCACTAGTTATTTCAGCCAATGATCCTTAAAGAGTGTGAAAAGTTTAGTCCACCACTTGTGTGTGATGAGTTATCATAAAAATGAATGTCACTTTTTATTTATTTATACAAAAATTTGACCTTAATTAAGTTTTAGGTAAAAAAAATTAGGCACACCTCGCTATTTTCTTACAAAATTAAATTATGGACAAAATAAAATAAATTTGCATGAAAAGACCCTCCTAAGGGTGACGTCATGCCCTTATTGTTCTAGCAAGATTTGCCTCACCCTATGCAATCTTGAACATAAGGCCTTTTTCCATTTACCTATGCAGACTTATCATCCTTGTTTGTAAAATCCAGAGCTAAAAATACATATTTTTCCACATTTACGCATCTTGCCTACTATACAACATGGGTATATGTAGGATTCTCCACTACAACCCACGTACATAAGGATTTGTGCCATAAAATGAAAATTAATGTTGAGTTTCCATGTTACGATAGGAGAGGTATGATCCTCAGCCTTCCATATACTGGAGACATTCTAACTCGGCCCTTCAGTTCCATTTTGAAGGATATAAATGGGTCAATTCTGAGCAATGGAAAGAGGGGAAAGAATTCAACTTTGAGAGCTAAGTTACTCTGGAGAATTTATTTACTTCATATTGAGTCTGCATCCCTTTGTCCTTTAAGTGTGAACACAGTGTTCAACCCCCAAGATCTTACCCTATTGACTGAGAACCTCATTGCTTCTCTATTATGAGCTTTCCTTTGGTGGAGACCCAGCTAGAAGGAACTTATTTTCTTGGTTATGAACTATGATGACACGGAAGTCTGTAACATTTTTACTTCTACTGATCATATATTAATAGAAATACTCTTTTCCCGTCCAATTGATATCTTGAAAATATTTGAATTATTATTCCATTGGCATATTTGTCATGTTTATTAATGGATTATGCTATTGAATGTGATGGCATCATTTATTATCACCATATGCCTACTTTCCTTGGTTGTTGAGGACTAGTTGTAGGTATATTTCTTTGTCTTAAGTGCTCAATGGTGGACTTCATCAAACGTGTGGATGAGGTAGTCCTTTTATATTGTCTTGCTAGCATATTTTTTTTCACAACATACTTGAGAAGAGAGTTGATTTCTACAATCATTTTCGTCTGTTGTGGTTTACCCTAGCCATAGAGAGATTTTCCTTGTAACATAATTGGTGATCATACTGGGGATTGAATCTTCTTTCTTAGGGTTTGGAGTACTTTTCTCCTTAGATTTCTCTCGTTCCTTTTTTGTTTCTTGTCATATCATTGCTTAACAACCTCTATTCACTCTGGGTCTGAGTTTTCAACCTTATCCCTTGCCCAGACTTATTTTTTGAAGCATATACGTGCTTTTTTCCTTGGCAGTCGCGTATATACGCAGTTTGTCCCTCCACAAGTTGCGTACACATTCTTTTTTTTCCTAAATAGTCACGTACATCAGTTGTGTTTGTATGTTTTCTTCATCTAGGAGTTGTTGGGTGGGATTTGATGTTTTTTGAGCCTTCTTAGGTCTTTGTAATGCCTATTAAGTGCTTGTGAGATGACATGAAACCTGTCTTTGGTTGAATTTCTAGGCGAAGTCTTTCTCATCATATTTTCATTTTGATTGTCCTTGTACATTGGACTGGGTATTTTGATGCTTGGTATCCTGCTTGAGTTATCTCTTTCTATACATAGTAGAATTTATATATCAAGTTGCCTTTTAGTCCATGCATTTTCATTTTTATTTGATAATACAAAAATGATAGTCATTTTGCATTGCTTGGCATTTTGGTCTTTTGAGTCCTTGTCATTATCTTAGTGCATGTAATGAAAGATTGTATTTTTACTTTAGAATTGCAGAGTCGAAATTCAAAATTGCATTTGTTATTAGAAGCATATAATTCATTGAATGTTAAAGTTAGGACTTTGCATTATCTTTGTTTTTACTTTTCTTGCAGAGTCATAACATCATGAGTTTCACTACCATACCTTTTTGAGTAATCACGACCACTAAAATTAATGCTATCATTTAAATTTGATTAGTCACGATTTTATTTTCTAGGGTGCACAAACTAGCTTAGGAATTAGTGTCTTGGAATAAGACTTTGTGATTAAACTTCTCCAAGGAAATTAAATCAACATATGTTTATGAGAAAGGGAGTGGAGAAATCCATTGTATAATTGGTAAGATCAGGAGGTTCCCTTGACACCGCAGTTAATCATGAGGTCGTGTGAGGTCGGTTGAAGGGATACCCCCCTCGATACCTTCTTAGCATTAGAGATATTTCTAGGGATATATTCGTATCTGAGGATCTTGCTAGTGCCTTTACCTCCGTGAGAGGTGGTACTTTCAAGGTTTCGGGCTTTTCTACCTTTCCCATATGGCGGACTTGACTTACGACTTCTCACCTGTGCATCAGTTATATAGTGGTTTATTAGTTGCTTGACTTAGGTGACACATAGGTTACTTGCAAGGGTTATTTTGTAGGTACCCTGGGTCAGATAAGGGTCAGACAACACACAACCTTTATGGAGGATTTTCTCTCCAGGGGGATCTGACCGATTGG
The DNA here is from genome assembly GCA_010110895.2 of Picea sitchensis. NCBI lineage: Eukaryota > Viridiplantae > Streptophyta > Pinopsida > Pinales > Pinaceae > Picea > Picea sitchensis. The sequence continues at coordinate 69,584 of SNQJ01S0005984.1, forward strand.
TTTTTAAGCCCACAAGGGCCCTTATAACTGATTTTTATACCTCCAATCTTTAGTGGGGAGTCTCAGGCCCCTCTTGGGAGAGACATACCTTCTTTAGGGAGGGAGGCCACTTTCAACCACTTTACCCCATTTGTATTCATATTTTGCATTTGAATTTTGGTGTGCTCTTTGATTACTAGTTGACCTTAGGAGTTTTTACTAAGTTTTCATTATCATGGATTGTAGAGTTCCTTAAACTCCTTCATTCACTGCTACCCTCCCTCCCCCCATGACATTTACTCATTTCATGGTGAATAATCCTTTTCCTTTTCATAATGGTATGCACAACTATGAAACTCAGTATGTGCCTTGGGTCTCTAATCATTTCCCTATTGATATGCCTTCATCCTTACAATCCTCTCCCTGGTCCACTTATATGAATCCGAGCATTGGATCTAAGGGAACCATGGCCCTGATACCTACATCTTCATTTGATATGAGTCATGTCACTCAACCAACTTTCATGATTGGAGGCTGGAACCTCCCCTCTTATGGATCAAATCCTAGATATGCTCTTTTAGGAGCCAATAATCAAATTAGTGCTTATTCTACTTACTACACCTCATCTTTGTATCCTTCGTCCTCCACATCGGTTCCTTCAAAAACTTTTCCCATGATGGGTCCTCAGGTCTCCCTAGGTGCTTCATACAGTGAGAATAAGTTTTACGGTTTGGGATACCCTCTTCACAGAACCCCTTCAGAAGGGGGACATTTATATACTCACTTGAATAATCCTTATCATACTTTTGTCTCATCATAGACTTCAATGATGATGCCTATTAAAACCTCTCTGAATCAATTAAGAGGGGGATACTATCTTTCTGGACAAGAACAGGGGGTAAACCAAGACCCTTCCTAGCCTACAATGTTTCAAAACCAATATTTCCCTAGACCTTGGTATCAAATTCTGCAACCCACCGCCAGTCCAGTCACTGCCAGTTATATTGGAGGTCCATCACCAACCTCTTCCAGTTATATGGGTCGACAACTGTTGCAAGTCATGTTGATAACCTGCACCCAACCACTACTAATCATGCTGGGGGCATCACTCTAGTCACCATGATTCATATCCATGCCACATCTCCAATCTCTATACATCATGTAGGATATGACTTTCTCACCTATTCCAATCATGTTGAGAGCATGTCACCAACCGTTGTGAACAATGTTGGGGGCATCGATAATCCTACATGTGTCAGACGTAAACTGAAATTCCTTTGCAGGACTTCCTAAGGATATCACCTTACTTGTTTATGTCTAGTTACTATTGGGATACTAGAAGTGAGGGGCTCACCTAAGGGTCCTTCTAATTCTGAGGCGTCTGTAGTTTCCCCACACCCACTTTCGCGTTTGATTGACGCAACGGTAATTCTGCTGCAATCATATCCTAACCACACCCCTGTTGTTGAGGGTGATGTGTCCCCTACCCCTATTATCGTGCACATTATTCACTCTATAATTGAAGAAGTGGTCATACTAGTGCAATCTCTAGTCAATCCCACTATCCTTCTGCAGAGTGATACATCCCTTAGCCATGTCGTCGGTATTATTGATCCTACACCTTCTGAAAGAGAGATATTTTTACTCTCCCCAAGTTCTCTCCCTCCAATTCTTGAGGAAATCCCCTTCAATTGAGACAGTCTTGTGGGCTATCCAATGCCCCCTCCTATGTATTTTTGAGTAAGAGACATTATATGATATATCACAGAGATTATAACCTCCGCTAGCACTTTATCCTCCTTGACATGGAGAGCTTTGTGTTTTCCCAAACTTATGTCATTTATTCGTAGGATCCTGACATTCCATAGAACTTCTACACAGGAGCCCTGCCACCCCCATGAATTTCTGCCTAGAAACCTCTCATCGAGTTTGATTTATGCTCTTTTCAAACTCGTCTTCAAAAAGAGAAAAGATTGTCGAGTGAACTTGTCTCTTTCACACTAGTAAATTGGATTTGAAAGGACATCTATTTGGCACAAGTTTATCCCTTTTTCACACCAAGTACACTAAAAGTTATAAAAAAGGGAATTTTTTCAGCATTAAGTTGTGATTGCATCTCATGCCCTTGCTTACAGTATTGAGCCTATAGCCAGTTCTCTCTTTGTGTTATAAACTGTTTTCCTCAGTAGTGTTTGCATCCTCAAACAAGTAGAGCCTAGTTTATATCCTTTGCAATTTGACACCCTATTCCTAGGAGGGAACATTCCCTAGAGTGTCCATATCCCACATGCATCTCCTTGAATTGAGCATAGGTATGTTCCACTGCTGGAACTAGTTTTTCTTACTTGTGACACTCATTTTATCCTCTATATCATAACATTCATTTGTCTATGAAAAAACAAAACAAATACTGGCGGGAAGGGAGTATTATCTTGTATTGGCAGTCATCATGTCTCCTTTGTATAGAGAACAAAATTATTTGAGTCCATTCATCATCATAATTTTGGGATTAGCATGGCCTTAGGAAGTCGAGATTGTTATAGAGTCTTGTCTACCAACTGGTTACTCTTATAGCACCTATAGATAATTTCATTGATGCCTCCTACATCTCATGGTTTCATCATTGGTTCTATGTTGTTAGAGTCCTCCATATGTATCATTCTCTTGTTCAAAGGAAGTCTATCAACCTGTAGCGGCCACTTCTCATAACTCTTGACTTTCCATGTCGACCATACCCTTAGTGTGTCTCAGAATCACATCATATTATAGTACTATCATGAACCCTGGTCTTACTTTCATTAGTGGTAGGTAACCTTCAACCCAACAGTCGACATTTCATCATTGGTCGTTGACTGTGTGGTTTCCCTTATGTTTGACAGTAAGACATCTATTCACACATTGGGATTCATGCAGTGTCTTGGATGCCATTATCCTTATTGATGGTTTCCTCTCTTTTGTCAACAGTTTTCATCATTGGTTTCTATTCAGAGGGTCTTTTTCATGTACCTCTTGCACTTGGCACATGCGAAAGATGCACAGGGTCATTGGTTCGTGAACATGTTCTTCATCCGATTTCCACCAAATCATGAATGTGTTGCTTTCTACCTCATGCTAAAGTCTCATGAGAGATGCCTTAATGCTCTCCTTTCAGTAGGTCTCCTTCCATTGACTTTAACTCATTTATTCTGGAAACGAGACCTAGAGTCTTATGAGTACCTTGAGGCTTGCAGTCATTAGTGGCATTTTCTCTCACCATCGACAGTTGGGAATACATCAATGTCTCCTAATCCATGGATTCTTAAGGTGTTCGACACTGACTCCTTTATTCACACTTGTTAAATGTGCTTGGTGCCTTGATACCTACTTTCATTATCGGTATGTTGTCTCGCATTTGTTAACGTTATACATCAATGATAGGTAATCAAACGATGTCTCGTTGTGTTTGGCCTCAACCCCTTTATTCACATGATGTAGACTTACACCCTTGGTGGATTGTGTAGAAGACTTGAAAACACTAGTATGTGGCCACAACTTTCCTAAGATGTTGCTTCCTTTTCATTGGACCAATACCTATATGACTTTAGTGATCACGGGAGATCAAATTGTACTCCATTGTATACAGATATCTTCAGATTGGTTTTGAGACTGGTTCTACTCGATCTTGTTCATGACTATGACAATTATTGGCATGTAGCCCCATTTGTATTTTTCTATTCATGGCCACGAAAACTTGTTTTGTATATTTTCACATGGATCTACAGTGTAATTCTATTGACAACCATTATGTCAAAGTCAATGCAGAATGTAATGAGCAACTAGTTCGTCCAGCTAGTTCCATACCACTCCACTTCTGGGTTGTTTATAATCTATTTCGGCCATCATAGATACTCCTTTGACCTCACACATTAGGGGGCATCTGTTATAGCAATATTTTCATCACCCTATGTAATCTTGCATAGAAGGCCTTTTTCCATTTCCCTATGTAGACTTATCATCCCTGTTTGTAAAATACATAGCTAAAAATACATATTTTTCCACATGTACGCATCTTTCCTACTATACAACATGCATATACGCAGTTTTCTCCACTACAGCCTGCATACATCAAGATTTGTGCCAGAAAATGAAAATTAATCTCGAGTTTTCATGTCATGACAGGAGATCTATGATCCTTGGCCTTCCATATACTAGAAATGTTTCAACTTAGCCCTCCAGTTCCATTTTGAAGGCTATAAATGGGCCAATTCTGAGCAATGGAAAGAGGGGAAAGAATTCAACTTTGAGAACAAATTTACTCTGGATAAATTATTTACTTCATATTGGGTCTGTATCCCTTTGTCCTTTAAGTCTGAACATAGTGTTTATCCCCCAAGATCTTCCCTTATTGATTGAGAACCTCGTTGCTTATCTATTATGAGCTTGCCTTTGGTGGAGGATTAAAGTGGTGGAGGCCCAGCTAGAAGGAACTTAGTTTCTCGGTTTTGAACCATGACGACATAGAAGTCTGTAACATTTTTACTTATGTTGATCATATATTAATAGAAATACTCTTTTCTCATCCAACTAATATCTTGCAAATATTTAAATTATTATTCCATGGGCATATTTGTCATGTTTATTAATGGATTATGTTATTGAATGTGTTGACATCATTTATTATCACCATATGCTTGCTTTTCTTGGTTGTTGAGGAGTAGTTGCAGGTATATTGATTTTGGTTAAGTGCTCAATGGTGGACTTCATTGAACGTCTGGACGAGGTAGGACTTTTATCTTGTCTTGCTAGAATATTTGTTTTCACAACATACTTGAGAAGAGAGTTTATTTCTGCAATTATTTCCATATGTTGTGGTTTACCCTAGCCATAGAGATATTTTCCTCATAACTTTAGGGTGACATTGGACCTCTGTCATGGAACGTTGGGCTCTGGGATTTAAATGTTGGGCCTCCAAAGGCCAAAACCCTACCAACATGTTTCAATAACCTCATGATTATCCCCAAGGTTAAAACCATTGCATGTAGAAATGTTGAGGGATGCAGCGATGACATCCAAGGCCCCCAAAGGCCAAAATTTAGGTTGGAAAGGAACAATTTCTTGGGTCTAGGTACATCAAAGTGACTCCAAAGGAAACATCCTTCATCTTCTTGGCAGAACCGCTTCATATTCATCTTTTCCCCTGATTGGGGTCTCAACATCCATCAAATGGGCTTTGAGCCCTCATGAAGGTATGGTCTAGTCATCTCTCCATATACCTTTTCACCAGGAAAAGTCCTGCAAAAAAAAAAAGTACTCCCTCCATGGGTCCATAAGTCACATGAATCATAATACATAAATCACATATAATAATTAAAACATCCAAACATGTGCATTAAACCCCCTTAAACCCAAACAAATGCTCAAAAAGTTATGCAACATGAAAATTATAGGGTTTGGAATGGTGTCAGGGTGTCCTATTGGGCTAGCCTCCCTTAAGTCAAGGTTGTTTCCTGAGTGGAGCTTGATCCAAATCATGCAAGCGTATGAGGTGGTGAGGGGTAAAACTTTGGGAATGGGGTGCATTTGATAGCAGGGAAATGTAACACTCACCTATGGGTTCCTTTGTTGAGGGTGAGATGCACCTTGTCATGGATGAAAATGTTTCCAAGACCATTGATTTCCATTTATTATTTTCATCTTCGCTTAATTTTTTTTATCTTTCTTTTTTCATGCTACAAGGAAAGAGTTGATAGCCATTTCCCTGGCTTAGTGACCATGTAGTGGCAGTGTCACCCACAAACATTTCACATAAATGAGAACGATGTCTCATGATAAGACCACCTTTATCTTGGACATGCAACCAAGAGACACTACCTTGGATTGGTGACCAAATGGGTGGTAGTGTCATACCACTACATTTTCATCATCATGATAGGTCGAATCATGATGAGATTTCCTATCCACAAAAAAATTCATTTAGTGTTTTATTCATATGTGGGTCGCATTTTCTTGTTGAGAAGTGTTTCAGTTCTTTCTTGGGGATCCATGGGAGAATCATCTCAAAGTTTTAAATTTGACTTTTAACTTTTTCTAACTACATTTCCCCCTGGGCCTTTATCCCGTTCTTCCCATGAGGTAAGGTACAACCCTTTCCAAATGGATCCTTCTGTAATGCCCCAAAATGTTGATAGATGGAGTAGATAAATATGGGAAATGGTAAGTATGGAGGGAATGCGCAATGTCTCTTTAGATATCCACTAGGTAAAAACCTATCCTAAAGTGAAACCAAATTACTAGGGAACCATGCAACCCTCCTAGGTTTGAACAAGGAAAAGAGGATAAAATCAAAAAAACGTTATGAAATCCAAAAAGATTCAATGCAACATGTTTAAATGTTTTAAAACTGAAGAGATACATACCATGATACCTGAAATGATTATCTCATGGAGAAAGACTCATTTCCATTTCAGGACCATGCTAGTGTGATGGATACTATTGTCGATGGTATGTGGGATCTTCTGCGGAAAAAAAGGTCCCTTTGGGGCCATTCTTAAGTCATGTGGCTCTTGACACTCCATGTTTAGGACCTATGGCTCCATGACAAGATATCCTTAGTTACCCCTAGGTTTGGGAGTAACATGTGGCTCCAACTCAGGGACAAGTGTTGACCATAGAGTGCATGAGAACCTCAACATCTCTGGTGTGACCTGTTCTTGGTAAGACTCAACATAAGATGTTAGTAATACCTAGGGTTGTGCTATCACCCATTCTTCATACATGATGAAAAAATTTGAAATTAAATCAACTATATAATCTAAAACATAATCATGAAAACACATATATGCAAGTGAGGAAAACAATATAAAAAGTGCAACTACAACTATGCTAATATACAATGCAATGGTATATACAATGAATGCAAATGCCTACCTACCCTACCTCACGTATACTTACCTGTCAAATGCTATGTATAATCATACAACTAGTACAACCATGCTAGCAATGTATCATAACACCTTCATTTTTGTTTCATCGTAAACAAAAACAATGACAAGTTAACCATGAAATAAACATGAGTTAGAGCATGTATTATATCATAAGAAGTCATAAATTCTAGCTCATGGAGGCGGGAGGGAGAGACAAAATCATGTGAAGTTTCCCTTCTAGAAAAGTGATCAGTCCATATCGAAAAAGGATCGTGAGAGGTCAAGGACTAAAAGGGTTGGCTCAAAGATACTAAGTGTTGACTATCTTGGATGTCATCACTGCCTGGGGTTTGAGAAGGGATTAATAAGAAATTAGAGGGAAACTGAAAACTTCTCAAGGGATATTTGAAAGATTGAGATAATAAATGGATTAAGGCATTCATCTGCCCCTTGAATTCTAACAGAAATTTTTTCCCTAAATAAATAAACAGGCAACATGTTCCCCAACTAAATCCTTAGTGACATAATGAGGTAAATAAATCAGAGGGAGATGAACAACCTTATCACAAGTATCCCTCTTTAGGCAAGCAATGTCCTTGCCTTTATCAAAATTTGAGCATAATGATGGTTGATAATATTCTTCATAGAATAAATCCAAGTTTTCAAAGGAATACTCATCAAAATCCTCAACGTATGAATGAACATCATCAGGAGAACATTGCAGTGGGTCATCCTTGGGTGCTTGGAAAACTTCTGTAATTATATCATCATCTTGTTTCCAAACTTCAAAATTATTAGGAACATCATATGATTGTTGTAAAGGAAACATTCAAAGATATCCTTCCATGTCATAAATGAGATCCTCATCAGAACCAATCACATCCCAGTTATGTCTTCCAACACGTATGAAATCATCAATATTATCAGCCATGTCACTACCTTTATCATAACATGAATGAGTGAATGCATCCAAGGGATCCTCTAATACTTCTTCACCTTCCAAATCATAAAATAAAGCATCATCCAAATCTTAGAAAGAGAAATAACTTACCGTTTTTACTTCTTGTTGTGTAGGGGCGTCAAAGGCTTGGATTACCTCATCAAATGGAACCACATCCAACACATCATCCCTGAGATTCGTCTCTTTAATCATATTTTCTCCTTCATCAGAAAATGGATCTGTCCCTTCCAAGGGTTCCTTTACTTCTTCACCTTCTGAATCATAGAAAAAAGTGTCATCAAAAACTTGTAAAGGAAAATGATTCACCTCATTCTCTTCATATTGTGGGGGAGAGATAGGATATTGGATATCTTCATTATATGGAGGAGTAGATACTAGTGCTTTATCCTCATAACTAATTTCTTCAATCAAGTCTTTACTACATTCTATTGAATCATGGGAAAAATATTTATCCTCTTCAAGGGGTTGAAAAACTTCTTCATAAATATCTCCTTCTATATCAGAGGGTTCTTGGTATTGAGTATGCTACACATCCTTCAGATCTTCCACAATATCAGTGTTGAATCCTTCTTCCTCTAGGGATATTGCTAGATTTTGAAGGGCATATTCATATGTCTGAAATTGTGGTTTCACAAACTCAATAAACCTACTGATGAGGTCTATGAAATATGATATACCCTTATTTTTGCAACAACCCTCAATCCAATCTTTCAAAAACCATAGCATGGAAAGTATTAACAGTTTTACCAAAGCATCCTCCCCTTCAAATTCTATCTCACTTTTATACTTCAAGAATTCTAAAATGTGAGTAATTGGGAGCCTTCGAATCTTGGAGAGTTGTTTAACCATTTTATATCAAAGCAATGTGTATATCCTTGAAAACATTCAAAATCAATAGTTGGATACACTTTTTCCTAGGGAGCCATGATCCATGTCTTCAAATTATCACGAAGTAGAGAGCAAGTCAGTGGAGTCACCATATAACCTCTTAAGGATTATCAAAGGGAGTGAGGAAATCACCCTCAATGGAGTCACCAAGTAATCTATGTGAACTGAATGCTTTGAGTAAAATACTTACTGAAAAAGTGTCATTGAGGAATATTGACTCAATGTTCCCTGGAAACGAAGCCAAAAATGTTATAGAACAATCTATACTTGCCTAAATCCTAAAGGCATGCAAGCCTATATTGATGTAACATGGAGGTAGTCCTATCACTATTACCCCAATAGGATACCTCTTTCTATCTAGGAGGAGAAAAAAATCACTCCAAGGGAGACATCCCAAGGCCTAGTTGGTTAATGAAGGCAGATAATAAAAAGGTAAAACCCACCCTTCTCTCTAGGTCACTCAAAAGGAAGAAGTCACTTGGTATTGTTTGGGGTTAAGAAGAAATTCAAGGTAAATGACACATGCCCCTTACCAATGAAAAAAAAAACGTTATAAATAACCAATGATATTGATGTTTCAAATTAATGACTTCAAAATAGAAGATATGCTACCAAAACACTCTTATGCATGAAAAGATAATTGTATAGCAGCAACAATATGTTCGGAAATTGCAAGTTCTAATGACAATAATGATATAAAGAATTTTGGAATTTGATGGCACTTTTGTCACTAACAATTCCAAGATTTAAAACAAGTTAACAAGCGACTTCAATGGGCTGTCAAAAATACTTGAAACAATAGTAAACTAAGTAATAATGACAACAACAAAATCACTTCAGAAAAGTACTTAAATTAGGCTATTAAACAAACACTTTAGCATATAATGATAGTAGTTTTCCTAGTACAAGTGTTGGGTAGTTTTATGGACAGTTAACGGTTGTTAATGGGCTCTAATGATGGTTGTAAAAAAAATTACAAAAGTAACAACAACCTTCAACAACCTTCAAAAATTTTTACTTGAATGATAACAAAGGGGAGATTAGTGCCTTGGGTGATAGCACCCATGCTAGTGCAAATTTTTGGGTAGTTTTTTAGGTTAGTATGCTTATTAGGGATGAAAAATAAAGGTTGTAGCAATGATTATATCAGAAATAGTGTGGTTGTTAGTGTTAGTAAGATCTTCAAGAAGATAACTTGAAAGTTGTTTTGATCCCATTCACCCACAAGAGTATAGAAATCATTTCCTTTATGGTTTTATGGAGTCAATAATAGTAGAAATATCACCTTGGAAATAAAATAATGATAGTACTTATCTAAGGGGAGAGGTATATGAAAGAGGTGTTGGCACTTCAAGGCCTAAAGAATCTAAATCTTTAAGGGATTTCTTGTTAGAGAGTAGGCACTTCTAGGCCCTAGCATACATTCCTTAGCTTTTTTGAAAGACAAGTAATTGGTGATTAGAGTGAGGTTACTAGAGAGCTAGCACTTTAGGGCTCTAATAATCACTCCAAAATATGTATAATTGGAAAGATCAAGCTAGTAGAAGAGTTGTAGGGAGAAAGAAGCATTTGTTGTTTCTCCCCTAGAGTTTAAACAAGAAATTTCATAATCTTAGAGATTAAACAAGTAAATTTTACCATGAAGATCCATTACATGAATAAAAATGTAGATTTTATACTTACTTCACCAAGAATAATCAAGTCAAACCCTAGTTGAATACCATTCCACAATGAAAACTCCAAAATACACCACCATAAATATCTCCCAATAGATGCACACTTTTTACTTTAGCCATTGACCCTTAAAGAGGGAGAAAATTGCAGTTCACCACTTGTGTGTGATGACTTATCATCAAAATGAATGTCACTTTTTGTTTATTTGTACATAAATTTGAAATTAATTAAGTTTTAGGTCAAAAAGTATAGGCCAACCTAGTCAGTTTCTTACAAAATTAAATTCTAGACAAAATAAAATAAATTTGGATGAAAAGACCCTTTCAGGGATGTCGTCATTCCCTTCTAGGTTGACGTTGGACCTATGTCATGGAGCATTGGGCTCAGGGATTGAAACGTTGGGCCTCCAAAGGCCAAAACCATGCCCACATATTTAAATAGTATCGGGATTACCCCCAAGGTGACAACCACCACGTGTAGAAACATCCAGGGCTGCATGGGTGATGTCCAAGGCCTCCAAAGGCTATCATTTAGGTGGGAAAGGCACATCTGCCTCGGTCTAGGTCCACCAATGACCCAGATTTATTAGAGGAAGAAAATAAAACCACAAATTTATAATGTTAACACAGAGACACAGTTAAAAATAATAGAGATACAATGAAACTTGACTTCTATTAAATAAGAAATATGTCGAAAATTGTAAAATGAAGACTAAAAACAAGCTTGCTAGAATGGTGGTTGCTTATCTCTGAGAAGAGATGTGACAGCTAAGAGGATTCACAAGAATATCAGTACAATGAGTCTATGAAGGAATTTTCAAAATAAATATGAATGCCAAAAACCATAGACATTGAAAAACCTAACCCTAGGAGATGAAGCACCAAAAGTCATGTGGGCCCCGTTGGTGTAAGTTAGTACATTAACTTCCCAAGGTCGTAACTTTTGTATATGATCTTCGTTTATGATGCAAGATAGCTTGTTGGAAAGTTATTGTCGAGGATATTCATTTAGGGGGATAAATAAGAACCTTTGAACATCATTTAGTTTCCCCCTCATGAAAAAACTTCGTTTAGGCCCTCAAACTGGCCCCAGAAGTTAAAAACTGCTAAAAATAGTAAATTGCCAAAACTGCTAGGAACTTGTTTTGAGCCAGCTAGAAAAGGTGCATGGCCACCGATATCCACCTGGATACATACTCCATCCTTACTAATATATTTTCTCCATTTTGTTGATTTCCCCCATCAGATGAGGAAATTTCTGCTGAATTTGGCCCTGGGTAAACCACTTTCCTTGGTGCAGGAGCTTCCCTGCTTTAATAACCCAATAAACATGGATCCTTTGTAGGTGATTTCCATTGACCTATGTGTCCATTATCTAATCAATGGATCCATTCTCCATGCATTCAAGGTTAATCTCTGTTGGTTTCAGCTATTCTTCTATCTCTGAGGTGTCCAATAATGGTGGAAAATAAGGCTGAAAGAGGTCCACATTGAACATTGGGTGCAAGCCAAGGAAGGGGGAAGGTTGAGCTCAAAAGAATTTTCACCCACAACCTTGGTAATGGTGTAAGTCCCATACCAAGGTGGATGAAGCTTCCGATGAGGCCTTGTAAGGCGTTGTTTCTACAAGTGCAACCAAACTTTGTCTCCCACCTGAAACTTGTGTGGCACTCGGTGTTGATCATGGAGTTGCTTGTACTTGGAATTGGACTTCTATAAAATATCTTGAACCTATTGGAGGATGTGTTGGATCTTCTCAATGAACTGGGTGGATTTTTTAGTAGCAGTTGGATCATGCGACAAGTATTCATGGGTGGCTACAAGGGGTAGTGCAACATCCATGGGACCCAATGGTTGAAATCCCAACCCCACCTTAAAAGGGATGTGGACGGTTGAGATATGAATGGATCTATTGTAGCTATGTTGAACATAGGGAAGAATCTCATCCAAGGTGCAAGGGTGCTTGGAATTGTACATATGCAATATATGCACGATCATCTGGTTGATGACTTCGGTTTGGACATTAGTCTGGGAGTGGAAGGAAATGGTCTTGGTGAACTTGGTGTCTGACAGTGAACAGAGGCTTGAACATAATGTGTTAAGGAACTGGTTGTACCGATCTAAGATAATTGTTTTGGGGATCCCAAAGTGTACCCACACTTGTTCAAAGAAAATATTGGCAATGTCCTTCACTGCGATTCTCTTCTTGCAGACGACCAAAATCACCATATTGGAAAAGTGATCAACAACCACAAAAAATAGTCATTTGTCCATCTAGTATAAGGGAGGCCCGACATGTAGTCCATTGAGATGGATTCCAAGGGCCTGTTAGGAGTAGGTAGAGAAGTGTACATGCCTTGTTTCTTGATGGTTGGTTTGGCAATAACATAGGAAGTGTAGGACTGGATATACTTGCTTACATCTTGTCGAAGTTTTAGCCAGTAGAAATGTCGTTGCAACACTGCCATTGTCTTTTCCATGTCGAAGTGTCTTGCCACCCGACTGTAGTGGGATTTCCAAACAATATTCGCTCGCTCTCTTGATGGAAGAACAAGATTGCCTAGATGGCACAATATCCCATCCTGAATATGGAAATTATTAACAGTTGTGTTGGCGCCCAACATCTAGTAGTTGTTAGTGAAGTCGAGATATGTCTCATAGAGGTGGGGCTATGTGGAGGTCTCATGGATACAAGAGTCTATAATGGTGGTGAGTACCATGACTAGATTTCTGTTGAGGCAATCAACGACTTGGTTGGTACTTCATGTTTTATACTTGATGTTGAGGTGGAACTACTGAAAATATGTGGACCACTTCTGATGGTGGTCACTCTGTAATTTACCTTGTGTCTGCATGAAGTACAACGACTTATGATCAGTTTGGATGATTATCTCCTTCCCGAGAATGTAATGGCTCCATTGGAAGTAGGCTTGCAAAATGGAGAATATTTCTTTGTCATATGTAGGGTACTTAAAAATGACATCTGATAGTATCTCACTATGACAATCCATGAGGTGTCCTTACCAAGTGAGGACTACGCCCATTGCATAGTCTAAAGAATATTTCTTGATCTCAAATGGTTTTTGCAGGTCTAGTAATGAGAGCATTGGTGTTGAACACAATCACTACTTCATATAATCAAACTCTTTCTATTAGGACAGGCCCGAAACAATTTTTTTCTTACCACCATATTTGGTTATTTGACTGAGGTCCCATGCAATATGGGAGAATCCCAACATGAACCTGCGATAAAAATTGGGAAGGCCTAAGAAGATTTGAAGTTCAGTGAGTGTGGTTGGGGTTGGCCAGTCATGGATGACTTCGATCTTAGTTGGATCAAAATGCACATCATGTGCATCAACAATGTAACCTAGGTAATGGACCATGTCCATGCCAAAGGATAATTTTTCTAAGTTTGCATATAGGTTGTGTTGTCGAAGAGTGTGCAAAACTTGTTGAATATGCTGCAAGTGTTCTTCCCAAGTATTGTTTTATATGAGGATGTCATCTAGATACACCACCACAAAATAATTAGTGAAAGGCTTTAGAATATCCTCCATCAACATCATGAAAGTTGTTGGGGCATTCGTCAAACCAAAGGGCATGACCAACCATTCAAAAACACCTTCTTTTGAATTGAAGGAAGTTTTCCATACATATGTATGTTACATTGGGACCTGATGGTAGCCAGATTTCAGATCAATCTTACTGAAGCATTTCCCCCCTTGAGCTAATCAAGGAGATCATCAATTCAGGGAATCAGGTATCATTTCCTTACTGTCATTTTGTTTAGGTCTTGTTAATCAATGCAGAGTCACCATGTCCTGTCTTTTTTCTGCACCAACATGATTGGAATTCCACACGGTGATGATATGGGTCAGATGTTCCCTTTGTAGAGAATTTATTGGGTTTGAAACTTGATCTCCTCATTTTATAGTAGAGAATAACTATATACTATCCCATTTGGTAATGGTGTGCTGGGGCTCAGATCAGTGGGATGATTGACTTGACAGTGCACAGGTATCCCGGTAGGTTATGAGAATATGTCTTTGTATTCTTCCATGACTTTAAACACTTGCTTTTGCTTCATGGAGAGGTTAGCCGCAAACTCCATGGATGTGGCTGCAATTTTTTTTTCACTCCAAGAATGTATCATGAAGAAGACAAACTTGTTGGTCTGATAAATGATCTTCCTACATTGCTTAGAAGAGATGACAAGGAAATAGCACTAGGTAGGATTATCTCGGGTATCCTCTACAATTTTCTATTCAAAGTAATAAGAGCACTATGAGGCCTAGACTCGTATACATCATGACATTCCCATATATAATGTTGGCCGAAAATAACATAACAAACCTCAAGGGGAGCAACATCACATAACACCTTATCTTTGAATGGCTTGATGTCGTATGACAAGCAACTCTGTTGGTTGATGTCAAGATCACTTCCTTGATGGGTGCAACGTTATCAGTGGGGCTAGCCATTTCACAACGTATTCTGAGATGAGGTTCTTCTAGATACCTCTATAAACAATGAAGTGTGGTGGAATTCCTTTCACCCACATCTTTGAATGAAAGAGGTGCTCTCCTTCCTCTTGCCCATCATGTTCACCAGGCTGGATCTTGGTGGTAGCAATGGTGGCACTAGGTTCCACATAAATGATGTGTATCCCCTTCTCTGGTTTTGACTTAGATTTTGAACCTGGATATGATTCAGAGGCTTTTACTTAAGCCACTAATGACTTCTTTGAATGACAATCAACAATGTTATGTGAGGGGCTCTTATGGAAGTCGCACCACTTCCTGGTATCTTTCTTCGTCTTCCCATTGTCCTTCTTTTCTTATGGCTTGGATGGGTTTTCATGAGTTTTAACATATTTTCTATGTCCTTTGTTCTGTGAGTTAGGGCTTACCTTTCCTTTCTTTTGTTATGAGGGGTTCCCAGAACCAAAATTTCGCATCTTTTTTTTAAGCGTATGCTCGATTTCGACGACATATCCATAGGCCATGCCCAAGGAATGGATGCCCAAAAACTCCATCTCTATCTAGATGTATCTATGCATATTATCGTGTTACTTGAGAACCATATGTCACTCATAATATTTGATACCCATCTTGGTGTGCAAGGTATGGAAGACATTGGTGAACTCTGGAACTATTTGGTCTCTTTCCTGTCGCAGTGTGGTCCATGTTGTATACAAGTCATCATAAATTCCAACAGGCTAGTATTGTTCCTTAATAAAATCCCGGGAGAAATCCCAAGTGGGTGTAATTGAAAATAACGTGGATCCTTTTGTTTCATTTTTCTCACAAAAAGTCTCATACAAATCTTTGACATGGGAGGCGACCTTGAGGAGCGCAATTATAATATTTTCTCTATCAAAAAAGTTGTGGATAGAAAAATACCCTTCTAGAAGGTTTAACCATTTATCTACGACATCCGCATATATTTGACCTTCAAATATAGTAATATCAAAATTGATTTGTACCTTGAAGGGGGTGGCACTTCCGCTTGAGGTGGATGTGTTGTTTGTTGGTAGTCGTCGAAGTATTTATGTGAAGTTGTCCATCATCTCATTCCTCTATCGCTCAAGGGATTCCTCGAGAAACATTTTGAAAGTATCTCTTGTCATGTCATCTTTCTTTTCTCTCGCCATGGGAGGTTTCTTAGAATGTGAAAGTAATTTTCCGCAAGAGAAAAAAACTCAAGACCCAACTCTCTATAGTCTGACCACGTCGGGGACATGCATTAAAAATGACAAGGATCAGAACACTATGATTCCACTGATCCAAATTTATAAGAGGAACAGAATGAAACCACAAATTTATAATGTTAACCCAGAGATATAGTGAAAAATAATAGATATACAATAAAACTTGACTTCTATTAAATAAGAAATATGTTGAAAACTGTAAAATGCAAATTGAAAACAAGCTTTCTATAATGTTGACAGCTTATCTCTAAGAAGAGATGGGATGGCTACACAGGAAAATGAGTACAATGAGGCTATGAAGGCCTTTTTATAATAAATATGAATGAAAAAAACCTAGACATCCAAAAACCTAACCCTAGGATATGAAGTGCCAAAAGTCATGTGGGCCCCATTGGGGTAAGTTTGTACATTAAGTTCTCAGGATCGTAATTTTTGCATACTATCTCCATTTAGGGAACATAATAGCTCATTGGAAAGGTATTGATGAGGATATTCATTTATAGGGATCAATCAAAGACTTTGTCTATAATTTATGTTCCTGATCGTGAAAAAAACGTCGTTTAGGCCCTCAAACTACCCCTAGAAGTTAAAAAATGCTAAAAATAGTAAATTGCCAGAATTACCAAAAAAATGTTTTGAGCCAGTTGGAAAAGGTGGGTGGCCATCGATATCCACATGAATCAACCAAATTGCCTCCAAAGGAAATTTTCTTCTTCTTCTTGGAATAACCCCTTCATTTTCATATTTCCCCCTTGATGGGGTCTCAACATCCATCAAATTGGCTTTCAGCCCTCTTGAAGGTCTGATCTAGTCATCTCTCCATGTACATGTTTGCGAGGAAAGGTCCTACAAAGAAAAAATGTATGCCCTCTTGGGGTCCATAAGTCAAAAGAATCATAATATATAAATCACATCTAATAATGAAAATGTTGCAACATGTGCATTAAACCCCCTAAACCCAAAAAAATGCTCAAAACGTTATGCAAATTGAAAAGTCTATGGTTTGGAATGGTCTCACGGTATCCTATTGGGCCAATCTCTCTTAATTCAAGGTCATTCCTTAGTGGAGCTTGATCCAAATCATGAAAGTGTATGAGGTGGTGAGGGGAAAAAAATTAGGCATGGGGTGCACGTGATAGTAGGGAAATGTAACACTCACCTATGGGTGCCTTTGTTGAGGGTGAGATGCACCTTGTCATGGATGAAATTTTTTCCCAACCCACTAATTTCCATTTATTCTTTTTATCTTTGATTTCTTTTTGTTAGATTTATTTCGTCATGCTGCAAGAAAAGAGTTGATGGCCACCACCCTTGCTTGGTGACCAACTAGTGGTAGTGTCACCCACAAACATTTCACAGAAATGAGAAGGATGGCTTGTGATGAGACCCACTTTATCTTGTCCATGCAACCAAGAGCCACTAACCTATCTTGGTAACCAGTTGGGTGGTAGTGTCATACCGCTACATGTTCATGGTCATGATAGGTCAACTCATGATGAGAACTCCTATCGACCAACAAATTCCTTGAGTGTTTTATTTATATGTGGTGCTAGCAGGAAAAATTCCCCTATGCCTACACTAGGGTTTACAATGTAGGCATATCAATAACCATTTAAAAGTATACTACTTCTATAACTATCCAAAACATACCCCAGACTCATGCAAGAAAAGAAAAAGGTGAAGGATTAGATAATTGTAGCTTTACTCTACGTCTGATGATGATCCTCTCGTGCTCGATTACTTCACTGACTGCAAACCTCCTCCCAAGGTTGGCCTAGATTCAAATATAGATAAACAAGAAACTACAAGCATGAATTTCATGTATGAATAATGGTCAGATGTTAGAATAAAAACATAAATCAAATGAAAATATTCAACACATCATGTTATTGGGACATGAAAAGTACTTATTTTATTGATAATACAATGATTACTTACAACCAAAGTCGTCTACTTCTTATCAAACTTGGTCTGGGATCCTCTTCAACAAGATCCAAGTGCAGCTTTGTGTATCTTTCTCCTCCCAACCTTCGTCTTGGGAAATGGAATGGGTTCTAATGGAGAAAAAGGGAAAAAATGAGGGATTCTGAGGCAAATCTCATAATAAGGTTGCAAATGCTTGGGGAAAGGAGGGGATATCGATGATCAGGAAGAAAAATTCATTGATTTTGAACAAGGACTTGATTGGACTTTCAGGATGGCCGAGCATGAGGACAAGAGACAAAATGCAGAAAGGATGACTTAGGATGTGTGAAACTTCCCTCAGAAAAGAACACGAGAGATGATTTGAGTCAGGCAGCATGACATTGACATAAGTTTACGATGCACGAGGCAATGCAAACTCTCCATCTGTTTGGAAGAGTAACCAAACAGAGGAGGAAATAACTCTATGTAGCGAGAACAACTTCCTAAGGTCATACTTGATCCCATTGATTGACGAAAAAATGGAATAATGTGATTTTTCTAATGGCAACTCATTGTGTTTCCAAAAAATAATATATATTTCCCGTCCCCTCTTTTTGGGATATTTTTTTTTCTTTTTCAATTTTTAAAGAGATTGAAAAAGAATAAAATAATGCTATGTTACAAAGGAGGAATGAGTGTTGCAAGAATATTGGTTCCAAGTGCAAGGAACACACTAATGATTAGAGCCAGGAGACATGTGTAGGAAAAGGATACTTGGGGAAAATTCCTCCATGGGTTAAGGTGTCAGGTCGCAGAGGCAAAGTGCTACAAGGCTTGCATATAACGCATGATTCAAAGGTTCAGTTGAGAGAAACATGGAACCAACATTAGGCCAAAGACATAGAAATAAAAATGCGATGAGAAAGACACAATGAAACCCCACTCAATTTGATTTTAACGAGCCCATAGAAGGTAATCTAGGTAGTTTTTTCACATTTAGAGAGTTTAAAATACATAAAAGAGGACTCCACCGGGGTACCTTTTTTCGAAATAGTCTAGTTAGTTCGAAAAAGGGGTAAACTATCACCGAAAAGACGTCTATTCAAAACCATTTTAATGAGTGTGACAAAGACAAGATTACTTGAAAATATTTTCAATTTTAAGGAGTTTGAAAATATATTAACTATGGACTCACAACCTTTTTCTGGATTTAGTCTCCTTAGCCCACAAAAGTATAAAATTGATTGAGGAGAACTCTCCAAGCGAGATGAATATCCCAAGGTGTACATTTTTCCTCCTTAATACACAGGCCGAAAAAAGTGGTAAACTCATGCCAGTAGATTTTTAGGGAGTCTTAAAAGAGCTTAATTATGGACTCCGTTGGGGTTCCTTTTTCGTAAGTAATCTCCAAGGCCCAAAAATGGTGATAAACCAAAACCAAGGAGAATGTTCCCTTTTCATAAATTTAGTCCCTTAGGCCCAAAAAAGGGTTAAATTTATACCTGAGAATACTCTTCTAGCAAACCAAATTTCCTAGAGTATACCTTTGTTCACACAATTGACCATCCAAACCAAAAAAGGGGTAAACTACCTCTAGAAAAATGTGCCTTCAAGTTTCAGTTTGGCGAGCGTGAAGGGAAAAAACATCACTCCGAAATATTTGCATGTTTAAAGACTGTGAAAAGGGCTTAAAGAAGACTCTACTAGTTACTTTTCAAATTAATCTAGAAAAGATTGAAAATAACGAGCGTACTCTCATCGGATGTTGCTTTCGAAATCCAAAGAGAGCTTGAAAGAAAACTAAGGATGCTCATTTTGGGAGTCTCATGGGTGAGGGTGGGAGTGATGGTGTATCAAATGAATGAGGCTCAATATCATAATCATGAAAGGACTAATAAGGGCTCCTGAGCCTAAAGTCATTTAATGACAACATGGATGCAAAAATGTAACAAGGAACTATCTAGGGAATCCATGTAAAGGTAGGCTCTACCACCTAATTACAACACTTCTAAAGAAGAAATGATTGTTCTGTTTCACACTTCAGTGGGATCGATCCTATGGAAAAATGGAAAATACAACGAGATGCAAAAAGTGGAGGTGGAATCCTAACTTATATGCAAAAGGTTGGAAAAAATGACTTTTTACCAAAGGACCTTTAAAAGTGACCCATCTCCAAAACGTTACCAAACTGAAAGAAAAGTGCATCGTAACATCCAATAGGAAACTCAAGAACCATACTGAATGATTTTTGAGCCAAAAAAAATAATAAAAGGGTAAAAACAAATGGTAAAAAGGGCCAAAAAGGTCTATAAATAGAAGCTGACATCTCATTTTCACCATTGCAATTTGAAAATTAACCAAAAGGTGAAAAAGATCCCTTTGCTAAAAGAGTTTATTATGGGATATTTAGAGGACGAAACGAACTTCCGCTCAGACTAAGTAAGTATAAACTCATCCCTCTTGCATTTCCATTCTTCCATTATTCATTTTTTTATTTTTTTTGGGGGGGGCGCACCCTTCTAAAAAGGGGCGGCCCTACGTGTACATGGGCTATTAAAAGACAACCCACATACATCTGTGGGTAGAAAACAGACTACCCATGGATGTACGTGACTATGTCCAAAATAGCCTACGTACACCCTCAAAAAGTATGAAAAAATAAAAATTCAAGAGCTAACTCCTCCTTGAACTTGTCATGTAACATGATGTATGTCCACTGGAGGGAGAGGGAACATGAGGATATTGATATCTTGGTTGATGAGGATCCTACTGCCATTACCGCATTAAAAAAATGTAGGCTATGGAAGTTCTACCAGTGTCCACTTATGAGGGCACAACCTAGGCTTCTAAATGCACTGGTGGATTACTGACACCCAGACGCAGAGGCATTCATTCTTGTGGGGCAGTCCTTGAATCCAATGATCGAGGACATTTACTTCTTGATTGGCCTCTTGAGGAGAGGGAAATAAGTCAAACTATGCACTTTTCCTCTTGGGCCCTTCAACATCACTAACTAAATCGGTATGCACTGTGAGGTAGGCACTAAGAAAGTAGGTTCTTAGGTTCCCATTAAAAATATCACCAACATATCACTGAAGTTGATCCTACTGCTCATTGGGCAGATCACTGGATCCGCAGTTGTCCACTAGGATTCTTGGGCACATATGTATTTCTCAATGCAATGCCTTGATGAATGCATCTTTGACTGGAGCATGACCATGCTTACTTGCATGAAGAGGTAACTTACATAGTGTCGTGTGCGTAGCAACAAAAAATTCAGGTTCAGTACCGTTCTATGCTCATTCTTCTTTGAGAGAGTACCTAGCCTCAGTCCATGAGAAACAATGCAGGGGCATGTAGCCTCCTTCCTAGCAGTGTGTAGATGGGAAACATTGCTTCCACAATAGGGGGGATGAAGGACCATAGAGGCCTTCAACGACACATTTTTTAAGTGGTGGGCACAACAAATATTGACAATAAAGGACTATCCCTATGCCATAATCAACTCTTATAGGGATCTAAACATGCCCGTACCTCCTAGAGAGGAGAGAGGAGAGATCGGTATGTGTGTTTCTAAAGTTATTTATTTTTTTAGTTTCTTTTATATATATCATTTTTTATGTGTATCAGAGTATCTCACAACTATGTACATGTTTTATATACAGATGTGGGACCTATGCGCTCGACACACTTCTCGAGGACTAGGTGATGTCATTGACTAGAGGCAATACCAGCAATAGAAATCAGCGGACGAGAAGTTGTAGGGGGACCTCCAGCTAGAGAGGCTGAGAGAGTTTTGAGATGGGTGGAGTGGAACCTCACCGCGCTCACTCATGTATTTCCCATGGCCGAGATCGAGGATCTCCCACCATTGATGCAGCCTCATGTGTTTTTGGTGCCATGGAATTGGGTCCAACTCTTTTGGTGTTTGGAAAATGTCGTTGTTCACTACAGCAGGGCCAATAGGCCCCGATCTTAGATAGGATGGACTTCGTATGTGTCGAGGGAACTCTTTTGTATATTTTTTAGGGCATAAGCCCGATGATGTATACCAGATTATTATTTTCTGAGGCATTCACACCCACCTATGTACTCTAACACATTTTGAGATATATATATACATACATATTTTATGTCTTATGGATCAAATTTGTTTACAAATTTATGTACATGTGTATGTGTGTGCTTCTTTTTATGTGTGTGCAATATGCCAATCTAATACTTGATTAGCTAGAGTATATGTTATTTGATTTAATCTCATAGGAACACCAATATACGTAATGTAATCAAAACAACGTTCTAAGAGACGTACCCTAAGGAATCATTGATGTAAAGTAGGATCATAAATGCAGTAAACTCCATTTAACTGGGACACAACCAAATGAGAATCTAAGCAGACCTAGAGGTGAGAGATATCATGTGACAGAGCATCGTGAAGTAACTTTGTCATTGTGTTGTATTCAACGAAATTGTTTGTAGCGTCACCTAGACATATACCTTTAGAATATAGAAGTTGGCCTTGAGGCATGAAGATCACCCAAGTTGCAAAAGCAAGCCTCCGAGTGTGTTAGTTAGCGTTGTTCGCAAACCCAAAGAACACCCCTGATTCACTTGACATTTTCCACAGTGAAAAAGATAACATAAATAACGACACGTCCATAAAACAAAAAGACAAAAAAATAATTGTATAAGAACTATACATACGTAGAATAAGTCACCCAAGGCGACCAACCTAAGAATAATACTTCTTGAGGTAGAGCCCATTTCTAGGATATGGTAAATCGTTTCCCTCAAATTCAACCAGACGATAAGCACCCTTCTTTAAGACCTCTTTCACAATGAAAGGTCTGAACCACATGGGTTTGAATTTGCCTGCTCCCAGGAGATCCTTATCTTGGTCGTAGACTAGGACAAGGTCCCATTAGAAGAAAATATGAGGAGGAACAAACCGATCATTTTGACACTTGAATCACTTCTTGTGAGCCTCGTTGGCAAAGGTTGGATCACGACGTTTCTCATCAAGCTTCTCGAGATATAATAGGCGTTCCTCAAGCAGTGAACTATCTAGAAATAACTCTATTGCCAATTTTAAAAATGGGATCTGGCACTCTATAGGATAGACTGCTTCTAGCCCATAAACAAGTTGAGGAGGTGAGAAACCAGTGGAAGTATTTACAGACGTTCTGTAGGCCCATAACGCCGAGTACAACATCAAATGCTAATTTGACTTGGTCGAATTGATTGTTCTCTACAGAATAGTCTTAAGGGACTTATTCACAGCCTCCACCTGAACATTCGCTTGTGGGTAGTAGGGTGATGAATTCTCTTGCCTCAACCCAATATTTGATGTTAACTTGGACATCATTTTGTTATAGAAGTGACTGCCATGGTTAGTGACAATCTCCTTCGAGATGTCGAACCTTTATATTATTTGGTTAAAAATTAAGATATTTGTTGTTTCATAATCATTATTGAATGTTGGCATAGCCTCGACCCACTTTGTGAAGTAGGCTACCGCTACGATAATATAACAATGCCCCCTGGATGAATCCAGGTGGAACGTAGTAAAATCAATCCCCCACTTAGTGAAGGGACCAAAAGAAATGGCGGGAAACATGGGAGCAGGATGTTCCCTCATCTTCCGAGAGAAGATCTGACATGGGTGGCACTTCTTGACCGATTCGACGCAATCCTTGATTAGCGTAGGAAAAAATTAACCAACTCTTAGAATATTTTGGGTTGTTTCCAACCCAAAAAAAATAACACCACATGCTCCAATGTGGAAATCATTAAGAACGAGTTACACTTCTTCGTGTATAAGGAACCAACGAAGAACACAATCTATACCTCGACAATACAAAGTGTCATCGAGGATGAGATATTTTCGTGCCTGATGGAGAATTAGTCGATGCTCATCCCAAGAAGCATAAGTGAGGCACTTCAAAGTCTCAAGATAGAGTAGTATATATCCATACTAGGGGTCTGAAGACACGATCAGAAAAAAATCTCCTTTAATAGGTGATTCTTTAGGCATGACATCACTTGATTCAATCGGAAGTTCTGAAATGAGTTCTGAAAATACCAATGACATTTTGGATTTCACAGAAACAAAATCCAAGTCAAATTCCTGGAGGATAACAATCCATCTACTGATCTTTCCACTGATGACTTGTCATGTCAACACATATTGAAACAGATTCACAATGACAACGATGATGGTCTTGAGAAGTTGGATATAATGACGGAACCGCTGGAAGGCATGCACTACTTCCAATGCAAGATTCTCAAGATGGGAATAGTTCAGTTCCAAACCAACTAGGCCTCAGATCAGGTAATAAATCACATGCTCTTTGAGAAAATAATCCTCTTGAACCAATACCATACCAATGGTCGACGCTGCAAAGGCCAAGTAGAATAAGAAATATTTATTATAATTGGGAGGCTGAAGTAGAGGGGTAGACTTGAGGGTGTGTTTCAACACTTCAAAAGTTAATTGAGCGGCTTCGTCCCAAAATAAAGGGACACCCTTCTTCAATAAACACATGAACCCTTTAGTGATCTCGGCATAGTTTGTGATAAAACACCGAAGAAAGTTTTCTTTCCACTGTAAGCTCTGAAGCAAGGGAATTGTGGACGGGGGAGGTAACTGAATTATCACCTCAACCTTCAGAGGCTCGACCATGATCTCTGTTGTTGAAACAATGAAACCTAGAAGATGACCCGACGTAATGGAGAAACGACATTTGTTAGGATTCAAGTGAATCTGATAGTAGCGACATCGTTAAAAAATTATTCAGAGGTGCGCAAGATGATCAACTCTCTTCTGAGATCGTGATGCTATATCATCGAGATAAGCCTCGACTATATGTCTAAGGTCGTGGAAACAAAAATACATAGCCCGCTGAAAAGTGGCTCCATCATTTTTCAGACCAAACGACATCTTATGATACACAAATGTGCCCCATGGATAGACAAAAATTGTTTTATGTTGGTCCTCGGGTTTGATATGACTCTGGTAATATCTTGAAAAACCATCCATGAATGAAAATACCTCACAACCTGCACATTCATCGACAATATGATCAATGAATGGGGTGGGGAAATTTTCCTTTGGAAATGCCTTATTAAAGTCACGAAAGTCCATGCACATGCAAATCATAACCTTCTTTTTGTTAATCAGAATGGGATTTGACACCCATTCTGTTAGCTATACGAGGTAGATAAATCCTTCTTTAAGCAGTTTCTCTACTTCATCCTTAATAGTTGCTTCAGTCTGAGGATTCACTGGAAGAAGATTCTGTCAGACTAGCTTGGTGTCAGGGTAAGTTTTTATCTCATGTTTGACGATTCTTGGATTAGTGCCTAGCATTTCCTCATAAGACCAGGAAAAAATGTCACAAAATTCTTTAAATAAATCTGTGTAGATTTGAATCTCCCTGGGGGAGAAACCAGCTTCGACGAAGAAATTCTCCATGATGCCAGGGGTCTTGGAGATATATATAGGTATCATTCAGCGATACTTTCCATATTACCCTCGGCATAAACTGGATTTGTAGCCAGAGGATTAACAAGGAAAGACCTGTCTCCAGTCATAGTCAACATGAATTCACCTACCTCGATTCTTCTCAACTCTGGGAGGAAATATGACCTGTGATGAAGATCATCCTAGGGTCTGTCCAGACCAGTCAATGCCTCAAGTATCGCTTCATCTGAGGGAAAGACTAATTCTAAAGAATCAGTATTGGTGAGGGAACATTGAGCCCAAATAGGCTTGAGAACTGGATCTAACTCTTGTTCGGGAGTCGGATCAGAGTCACTCAAATCTTGCTGGACAATATTGTACACAAATTCTACCATTAACAAGGGCATGGCCATGCAAGGATTCCTTTTCCCTTCCATCATAGCTGATGGGGAAGAAAGAGTCCATGGATCATGAAATTATGTTGTACGGAACAACAACACTTGAAATATTTGAGCCCTAGGCTGGTCGAGGACAACCGATATCATATTAACATCGCTAGAAGGAGGTGGGTAGTTGAATGTACCCATCAACGGTGGGCACAATCCAACCCCAAAATTGACGACGCTGGGTTGAGGGTTATCAATCATTGAGACCGTGGATGCCCCTGATGAAAGGTCAAACCCAGAGAAGGACAATTGATCAATGGTCATGATTCATCCCTCGTGTGGAAACAACAAGACCCAAAAAACTGTGTCAACCACTGCATGCATTGCATATGTCAACCTCCTTCCTAATAGAAGTTTGTAGGTGAGAGGTGCATCAACCACTTCAACTTCAATGCAGATGGTCTTTCCTCCCAACTACATAGGGAAAGAAGGAATGATTCTATGTCCTCTGAAAGAATGATTGTTGAAAGAAGTAAGAAGAGTAGGTGATAGAGACACAATGGGTTGGCCAATGGCCTTCCAACATGCCAATGACATCATGCAAGTTGAGGCACCCTCATCAACCACTATATGGAAAATATTCTGAGTAAAATATTTCATGGGGTGAGCCACTACTATCTGAAATGCGACGTGATAAGTGATGTAGACCCCCTACCTACCTATGCCTCGACAAGGTTCGTTGACCTCCTAATCAAGGATCATTCAAATTCCTTTGAGCTGAAACAACTCTTTGATTCCCTGCTAGAACCTTCGGCACTTATAACCGCAGGTCCTGTTATTAAACTTTTCCTACGTGACTAAGCACTAGACACAAGATCCTTCTCTCATGCAACCACGGGTTGTGACAGCGCACCTACACAAAAAGTGTTTCGGGAATTCGCATTTCGGGACTTTGACATATGAGCCACCCCTGACTCCTCGACTCCTGAAACTCTGAAAAGGGCTTAATGAATGTTATCTCCCTCTACTCATGTGACCATTCCCATGATCACATTCTTAACCTAAATGGCATGTCACATTTCGTGACTTCAGGATTCCTGCATGCGAATCACTCCTGAATCCTTTCTTCCCGAAACCGTGATCCCCGATGTTCAGATCGACAATAGTTCCTCTCGGTGATAACTCCTCTCTCTAGGCCCCTCTAACTATAACGATGGAAAACCCAAGTGCCAACTCAAAAGGTGTTTTGGGATTTCGTGTATCGAGAATTCTCAATGTGGTTCACCTCCGTTCTTTGGATTTCTAAAACCCCGATGCTAGATCAACAGTCGATACACTCCCGCAATCCAATGGTCTGATCCATTCCTTTTTTTATCGGGACTTCACATTTCACGAAGTCAAAATACTCCTTACCTCTGATCTTCTGATACCCGATTTCTCACTATGGATAGTTTTGATGGTGTCGAAACTTTGGGACATCATAAATTCCTCTCCCTTATGCACTCTCAGGGAGTTAAAACTCATGCACCTTTAGCTATATCCAACGTCTGTTGGTCCTAGAGCTTAGATTTGACAACTCAGATCTTTTCTTCTCTAGTGCACTCCCTTGGGTGTCTGGACATGAGCTCTAATGGTCCAGATCTCCTCTTTGCAACTGATCCTATGGCTACATACACTCCTCCTCTTGAGCTTTCAATTCTTCCCAGACTTGAAAGATCTCGATGCTTCAAAGGCCTCGACCTTTTCTTCCTCTGTGAGCCCAACTACTTGGGTCTCAGCTCCACTCTAAAAATGCTTTCCCTTCTGAACTTTTTCTGTGGCTTGGACCTTGAAGTGTCTCGGCCTTCTGTTGCCTTCTGTTGTAACTCTGTGCACAAAGGCACTATTCCTCCTGAGCTTACAAACTTGAGATAGTTCACTCTGTGCGTACTCCTTGCATAAGTATTCCCTCTAGAGTATTCTACATCTTTGTTTTCCTCCTTGAACTTAAACTTCTCAGACCTCAGAGGACTCTGTCCCTTTCTCTCCTCGAAGGGATATAAGTGCCCTCCTAGCAACTTCTTCTCAAGCACACCTTGTTGAGCTTCAACAACTATGTGAGTGTCTTCTCCTAGAAACTTCTCTTATTATAGAACTCGAAACAAAGTTCCTTCGTTCACTCCTTGTACATGCTCAATGCCCACCTGACAGAGATTCACATAATCCTCAGCAATTATGTCTTCTCTCTATGCCCTTCTCTGCACAGTCCTTCATCCAAGGTGTTCAATAACCTTGAGGTTCTCCTTTGAATTTATGATTCCTCTGGTGTTCCCTCCTGGAAAGTATTTGCTTGAATTCAACACAAAACTCATATGTGCACACTTGCACTGACTGACAAAGTCCTCAACATTTTGTCATGCAACCCCTTGCGTTAAGCCACAAAGAACCTAGATTGACATTAGAAAACTCCCAGACATATAATTTTGTCTATCCCTACAGATGGAACCTAGCACATACATCTACAACATATGCATATAAACATATAAAATACATTCACTCAAAATACAAATAAACACATAAATATTCTCATGCAGGAAAAACTTCTCTTTGTATTAATCTCAGAATGTTTGTTTACAATGTGTACAAAAGATCGGACTGCAACAGAGTTTCAAATCTCCTCTCTTCTCTCCAATATATCTTCTAATATATCTACCTCTCTCCCTCACACATAACTCTTCGTCTAGATACAAATATCTTTTTAAAAAAGGGGGCTCCTCAAGATCTTCCCTCCATGTTACCTACTCTCATTAATTACAATGAATTATATTTATTGGTTGTCTAGTCTAAATCGGATCTACATCTTATCAGCCAGTCAACCATTAAAGGAGACTCTATCTACTATCTAAACAAAGGCATTGATTTGGATCTTCCATCCTTACAAACATTTAATTACATTCTAAAATTTAAAATGACAGGACTGGAGCCTCTCCCTTCCTTGAATGCATGCTTGATGTGTTGTCTAATTGGTGCATTGCTGGGTTGGAGCGATGCTCCTGCATCATACTGCACTGCTGTGAAAAATCCATGAGCTCCTACTCATGAGCTTCCCAACTCTGTTGAAATCCACCTGGATCCCAAACTATTCTTTGGAGCTATCCATCTGCTCCACGTCTTTGTTGTTGTTGCTCCTACTTCTTCCCTGCTTCTATGGAAGGCTTCCTTGTGCTCATCTTTTCCTCATTGGTAGTTTCTACTGCTAACCTCAACATAAACCTTCTTATCTCTTCTATCTCCCTATCCAGCTTCTCTAGTTGTTGGCTCTCTTTATGTTGCATGTTCTGTTGCAACTCCTCTATATCAATGGGTGGATCATCTTGGTCCCCCTTGTTGTTGTTTTAATCTCCTGTGGCTTTACCTTCCCACCCTGCTGCAAACTCCATTTATGCAGTCTCATTACTGAGTTGTTTCTCAACTTCTTCCTCTGACAAACTAGCTTCTGCCAGTTCTTCTTCTAGTTCATCTCCAGCTTCTTCCAACTACTCCCCAAACTAGAATTCTAATTCATCTTCTGTTGCTGGCCTCAGTGCTACAATCATCTCTTGTTCAACTTCCTAGCTGAAATTTCTGAGCAATTTTGTCGAATTCCCTTCAAAAATCTGCATGGCTATCTTCTCATGGTGGTCCTCTACTATCTATGGATTGTTCAACCAATCCTCCAACATCTCTAACTCCTTCTCCCATGGAGAGAACATTTTAACTACATTCTCTTCTTCTGTTGGGGTAGATATCAACATCTTCTCCATTTCTTCTTTCTCCTTGACATTCTTTGTTGGATTCCCTTCTTCTGTTGTTGTGTTGGCAACATGTGTTGTGGCCTCAACTGGGCTTCTTGGTAGGAATATTTTCATTCCTCCAATGATTAGAACATATTTTTGACCCTCCTCTTGGATGGTGGAAGTTTTTAACTTCTCATCATCTTCATTCACATGGTTTACAAATCCACAGGAACCTTCATCCATGAGCACTCCTTGTTGATCTAAACTCACCTCTGAGTTCATGAGATCCTCCAATGATCCCATCTCATTACTCAACTGGAAATTTTTGAGACCCTTCTCTGATCTCCTCTGCTCATCATCATTGAGACTCTTACCAGTTTCTAGCTCACAGATAGGAACCACTTCCTCTTCACCTTTGAGGCTTTCAACATACTTCAGCCACACTCACAACAACCTTTGCTTTCCTCTGGCCAACAATTTTTGAATGGGCCACTTCACCTTATTCTTCATGGGCCACTCATATACCTAATGCATTTTTGCATCCTACTGCATTTTAAATGAAAGATTCTCCATTTGTGCTCTTATCTCACTGATCTCTTTTTATATCTCAACCTTGCTTTTCTGTTGGCGGTCTTCTCCTGGACCACTCTCATGGCCTTCAGTAGCCATCTTTTTCCTCTTTGGTTTTAGCCCACCTAGCTGTCAAATTTATGTTGCCTTCATGAAAACAGATCTCCATGCAGAGAGCATCAAAACCTTGTCCTATGATACCACTTGATGGTATCAGACTATCTTCATTCACCATCTCTCCTTTGGCTATGATCCGTAGACAAAATATTAAGCTCTGATACCACATGATGGTATCAGACTATCTCCATTCATCATCTCTCCCTTGCCTATGATCTGTATACAAAATATGTAGATCTCTGATACCACTTGATGGTATATGACTATCTCCATTCACCTTCTCTCCTTTGCCTATGATTTGCAGACAAAATATTTAGAGCTCTGATACCACTTGATGGTATAAGACTATCTCCATTCACCATCTCTCCTTTGCCTATGATCTAAAGACAAAATATTAAGCTCTGATACCACTTGATGGTTTCAGACTATCTCCATTCATTGTCTCTCCTTTTCCTATGATTTGCAGAAAAAATATGTAGAGCTCTGATACCACTTGATGTATACCCCCTACATACCTCTTCCACGGCACGGTCCATTGACCTCTTGGTCCAGGATCGTTCAAATTACTTTGATCTGAAATGACTCTTTGATTCCCTATTGGAACCTTCGACACCTTTAACCACAAGTCCTGTTATGAAAATTTGCCTACGTGACTAAGCACCAGGTGCAATATCCTTCTCTCATGCGACCATGGGCTGTGACCATGCGCTTACACAAAAAGTTTTTTAGGACTTCCCATGTCTAATTTGTTTTTATGTCTAATTTTTATATGATGTGTTGAAGTCGATAGAAAAATACTCATCGAAGGAGAGCCTCGATGTATCACCCATCATCGACATGAAAATGACATAGGCAAGTCATGTGAGATTGTGGATTAAATGAGTATGGAATGACACAATAATGGAAACACATAATATTGTGAATGGTTGGTTTGAAGTGAAACTTCCCTTGAACATTGTGAGGCACGACACAAGACTTGGAAGCTTTGAGTCAACAAGTACCAAGAAAATAATGTGTCGATAATAAGAGTAATCTTTGAACTGGACAAAACAGTATAACAACACATGGAGTTGGTATGATTCAAAGACAATCATATTACCTAAATGTAAGGTGATACAAAAAAATTTCCATGTTCAACAGAAACAATAACAGTTTCCAAAAAACTTGACCCACTTCTTTCAATTTTTCCCCCACCATGATTGGTGAGTACCTTTTCATTTTTTAACAAGCTTGAGGATGATAATTGTTAAATAATGTTTTGTTGCAATTGACAATGTTCACTTATCCTTTATCATAAAGATCATACAAGCTATGATTTTTGAAGAAAAACCTTACTTGGAGAGAAGGAAAGCATGAAAAAAGGGTTAAACATGTTATTAGGGCCTTTAAAGCCTTAATTTAAGAGAGTGTCACAACTTTAATCACTACAGGGTGTGCCACCCTCAAGTTTCACATCTTGCACCACTGCAAGGTGTGATAGTGTCTCAAGTTTCTCAACTGCAAGGTGCAACAATTCTTAAAAAGGGAGAAAACGATGAAATTTAAGAATATTCTAAAAGAGAATCTTTGAGATGAGGTCTGTAACACCCCAGGTTTTGAGCCCCATATTAAATAATGTATTTTGTTAATTGTCAAGAGGCTAGAGGGCCCAAACATTTAAAAAAGGCCAATGTGCCTACGGAATGTGATGTTTTGGTCATTATTAATAATAAACACATCATTGGTTGCTAGACAGACAAGGACTAGAGTTATAGGGGGCTATGATTTCACAAGAGAGGGGGCTTGAGGGGATAAATGTTTATTTCCTATTTTGATTACCCTTTTGTCTAAGGGAGTGGATCAGTTACGTGATATTATTGGGGGACAGTCCAAGAGGTTCTAGATTCCCCACAAATTACTTAAACCCACCCCTGGACTGATTGGGGAGTTCTCTCATTCACCCATTCGCTCATTCATCGGTCCATTCATTCACTCACTTTATCACTCGTTCATTCATTCCATTCTTACCTATCACTCATTCATCCTTCATCATCCATGTCTTGGCTTGGGGAGAGGGAAACAAACTACTGAAGACTAATGAGGGTATTGTTGGATGTAGAGGTTGCTGGTGTAATCCAACCCTAACTTGAGGCCTACATGTTTGAGATGCGTTGGCCTGTGTCCATATTTGTTCACAGTTGCGAGTCTTGAGAGTTCCAACATGGAGATTCTGGACCATTTGCATTGGAGCCCTTGAAGGAGAAGGACTGCCTGAGGGACTACATGAAAGAGAAGGGTGGGGTTCCATTCTCTTGGGTGTAACAGGCTAGGTAGAAGAGAGTTGGGTACTTTGATTTGTACAAGTGCTGTGAAAACTGGTGAGAGATTGAGTTATCACTAGTTTGGGAAGCCAAGTAACACTCTGGAATTGTCCTTGTGAATTCATATCCCCAGCTCGGGGGTGACACTATTGTTGATATTTGGAATGATAGTGTCTGTGGTTGGGTGGAACATCCTTGGTCTACAATGAGTTGGTGTCTTCTTTTATAAAGATAATTTCTTTATGTTATGGTATTATTTACTTGTATATGAATGTATTATGTTGTGTATTTATTTATCATTTAATTGAATCTTTACAATATGCATGCTTGCTAGTTATTGTTGTGAATGTCGTTAGATATTTTATTTTATGCATCCTTATTAATTTTTGGTAAGATAAAGAAGTCCAAGGGTGGGCTTGAAGGTAACATACCTTGGCCTGTGGGTGGTGGGGTATGTTACATATTGGTATCAGAGCTTCTGGTTGAAACACCGGGCTAGTATGGGATGGGTCTATTGGTTAGAGTCTCGTGGTTGATATCAAATTCTAGCCTTGAAGGTGAAAATCTCAGGAAGAATGGCATTGTAGAATTTACGCAGGATATAGAACATCAAAGATCCTTTGTAAGAGATCGAAGGATCGTGACTGTCCCTTTCAAATTTGGGATCGATCACCACTGTGGGATCAAGAGAGATCTAGGATCATTGGATATGAGGGAGGGTGAACAAGGGCCATCCGATGAAGGAGAAGAAAAAGGTTGAGTAGGTTTAAGTCAAGACCGTCAGATCTCATTGAAGGGAGATCGTCGGTGAGGAGCCATTGCAGAGATCGGGAAGGAAATTAATGTGTGAGAAAATTGAGACTCTACAATCCCTTAGGATAGTTGATATTTCCTGATCAATAGATCAATGGTGGATATCAACCCCACTACGGATGAGCATGTTTGCATTGCAGAGATCATGAAGGAAATTAAAGCATGAGGAAGTTGAGTTTTTTCAATCACTCATGGTCGTTTATCTTAATGGTCCATTAAATCACAATTATCAATATTGCAAAGTGAGGTAAGTTATTGAAGGTTAAGTCAATGTCATAGCTCTCGGTCAAATGTAGAGAATATAGAGTGAACTTCATGAAATTCTTGTTCGTCAATACAAGCAAGGGACATTTCTCAACAGATAGGCTAGTTCGAAAGTTTGGCGTTTGAGAGAAATGAAGGGTGTTGATGCACAAACTCCCGATGTTCGAAGTTCATCTGGATTTTTCATCAAAAGGGACATGTGTTGGCAGATTGGCGAGTTCGTAATTCGACATTCGGGAGAAATGGAATGTGTTGATGTGAAATCTCTCAAAGTTTGTCGATTGTTCAATAGAGAGGTGGGTTTCAGGAGTATTGAGGACATCAAGTCTACACATGGGTGATTGTGAGTCGTAGATATCACAACGGTTCAGTGGTTCGATGTTTGGGAGGAACAAAGTTTTCTAGGGTGAAATCCTTTGAAGCCTGAAATTCTGAAGTGACGTGGCTTGCTGACGTCACCTAGGATGACATGGACACATGGGATGTGTGCCATGTGTCAGTGAGTTTTGAACATATGGAATATTGAAATGTCAGTTAGAATGTGACATGTGTCACCCTCTTGATTGGGACACATGTCCACTTCAAGTATTTTTCCACATGGCAACAGATCATGTAGTTCAAAGACTGGGCATTTAGGAGGAAAAATATGTGACAATTTGCATTGGGTAAAGAAATCCCTAAGGCCTGAAGGTCGTAGTACATATCGACTGTTGATCCCAGAAGAGATGTGACAATAGATCTCATAGTCCAAAGACTTGGTACTTCGAGGGTTTTCAAGTCTCTATGAGTGAAAAGTGTCGAAGATTGAAGCCATGAAGGCATGCAGACCATCGATTTAGGATCCCTTTGGGACCTTTCTAAACCATTGGATCAAGAAGTTGAAGGACAGGGTAAGCACTTCGGCAAATTTTCACTCTGAGGAAGTTGAGCAGCGTTGGAACTGAATGTCCGGAACCCCCACAGTGCTAGATTAATAGAGGATCATCTATCCCAACACTTTATTAAATCGCAGACTGTCGATCTTGTGAAGCCTCCATATGGGGGAGGGTTCGTCCATTTGACGGGAGATTAAATCACAACCATCTAATCCTTGTGGTGGAGCTAATGGATATTTCGGTGAAGGGTAACTTCGGGAGGAAACAAGAGTTGACAATAGAGAACAGATGAAGCCGAAGTCTGGAGGACTTGGTCCCAGAAGCGGTCCCATGCACAAGTAAGAAAAAGGTCTTGGGAGGTAACTTATGCATGGGTTTATGGCTTGCAAATACTTGTGTGAAAGAACATAGAGAGAGGCACTGAGGAAGGGACTAAGTCATGGATTCGAACCACGATCACTTGAAACCTGGTTTGAGGGAAGCACTTGCGCAAAATCAAATTCTTTGTTAGCCAAGAATAACATGACAATATTATTTTGTGGAGAATTGGAATATATTCTTCTTGAACTAATAAGAAAAGGACATGTAGTATTGTTTGGAAAATTTCTTTATATGAATAATTCTAACAAAATGGTCACCTTCACATTTTGCAAAATTAAGATTTTTAAACACATCAGTTCAGAATGTGTATTCAAGAAATGGATGAAGGAGAGAGAGCTTCAAGCCATGATAAAGAGGCCAACGGTCATAATATCGGAGTTGATAATGCATAGATATAATTTAATGGACACAAGGGCAGAGGAGAGAAAGAAACATTAATAGAAAATGTAAGAAGCTTGAAAAATAGAATTGAAGAGATACAAAGCAAACAATGAGAGACTAATGAGAGAAAAAAGTCAGATAAATGCTCAAGTCATGCAAATCTTATATCTGTTGCAAAGGAAAATGAAGAGGGGATCAAAATCAAAACAAGAGGAAGAAAGAAGGTATCATGAACGAATATATGATTGTGGAAGAGATGGTTATTCAAGAAGTGCTAGTGAAACTCATAGATATCACTCACCTCCCTACTCAGTGAGGAATTTTTATACTTTTGAAGATTCCATAAGTAGTCCAGAGGTGTCTCCTATTAGGCACCAAAGAAGAAGACATGAATTGGACAATTTTTAAGGAGAGTTGAGGAAGCTCAAGACACCATCCTTTGATGGTGAAAGAGAAATGGAATATGATGTTGAGGCATGGTTTCTTGGACTTAAGAGATATTTTCATTTTCATAACTATTCATCAAACCTAGAAGCCAGGATTGCCACCTACAATTTACACAGGAAAGATGCAAGGTGTTGGGATCAACTAAAGCAAGTTGAACATATTAGTGAGAAGAGGATCACTTGGAAGCATATTAAGAAGTACTTCCAAAAGGAGTACCTCTCAGCGATTTTCTATGATAAGAAATTGTAGTAGTTCTTTGAACTCAGGATGGGAAGCATGACTATGGAAGAATATGAGAAAAAGTTCTTGGGGTTGTTAAAGTATGTCAGGTTCATTAATGATGAGAAGGTGAAAATACAGATATTTCTAAGTGGACAACCATCCTTTTATAAGAAAATATTAGGTATGATGAGCCCAATACCTTGACTGAGGCCATCAAGAAGGATAAATACATGTATGAGCAAGGCTAGGGAAGATAATCCTTGCATAAATCTTGGAAGGATAATAAGACGGAGAAGTCTGATCAGAGGAGGAGAGGATTCAAACCTCCCTTCAATAGGAATGATCCTAATAGAAATAGTCAATATAAATATGATAAGGGTGAATCCAAGAAAGAAGACTCCTTTGGAAAAAGGGTAAGACCAACAATCCAATTTTTGGTATGCAAAGAAGATCACATGTACAAGGATTTCCCACATAGAAAGGACAGAGTGAATACTGTGCACAATGTCCAAGAGGCTACAACAGTAGAAGATATGGGAAGAATTTATGCATCTTTAGATGGTTGACAAGCAAAGTACCAATACAATATGATCAAGGTGGAAGGAAAGATCATAAATCATCATGTTTCTATTTTAATTGATTCAGGAGCAAGTCCTTTTTACATTGATCCTAAAATAGTGGATAGATTACATTTGGAGAAAAGTAATCTTGGAAGATCAAGGTTTTTTTAGTTAGACACTGAACCAAAAGGAGAGTCCATGATATGGTCATAGGTTGTTCCATAATTATTAAAAGTGTGAATACTAGGGTTGATATGAATATCATACCCTTGGGGTCTTATGATATTCTAATTGGAATGGATTGGTTGGACAAGCATCATGTTGTCCTAGATTTTCATAGAAAGACATTTACCTATCTTAATGGAGATGGAAAACAGAACACTGTGAAAGGCATTCCAAGACTCATCTCTATAAGGGATATTTCAGCCTTACAACTGAAGAGATGTTTTAAAAAATGATGTCAATTGTATGCAACTCATGTGGAAGAGCTAGAAATCACAAAGGGGCCAAGCCTTGAATATTTCTTGGTACTATAGGAATTTGAATATGTATTCCAAGAAATACCAGGGTTTACACCAAGAAGGGAGATATATTTCTCAATTAATTTAGTGATAGAATCTTCCCCGGTGTCAAAAACACCTTACGAAATGAGAACACTAGAGTTAAAATAATTACAAATGCAGCTGGAGAGATTGTTGAAGAAAGGGTACATATGTCCAAGTGTTTCACCTTGGGGAGCACTAGTACTTTTTGTCAAAAATAAGGATGAAACCTTGAGGCTGTGTATTGACTTTCGAAAATTGAATAAGTATACTATAAAGAACAAGTATCCTCTACCCAAAATTGATGACCTCTTTGATTAGCTAAGAGGAGCAAAGATATTTTCAAAGATTGACCTGAGGTTAGGATACCATCAGGTAAGGATCAAGTAAGAAGAAATTCATAAGATAGCCTTTAAAACCAGGTATGGGCATTATGAATTTGTATTGGTGCCATTTGGATTGACCAATGAACTTACTGTCTTTACGTTCTTAATGAATTTCATATTCAGAAATTATTTGGATAAGTTTGTCACAGTATTCTTGGATGAAATACTTGTCTATTCCAAGTCTGAAGAGGAGCATGAAAACAACTTAATACTGGTATTGCAAGTGCTGAGAGAGCATCAGTTCTATGCCAAACTACGTAAGTGGCCTTTTTAACAAAAAAAAATCCATTACTTGGGACACATTATTTTAGAGCAAGGCACAATAGTAGATCGAGAGAAGATTGAATCCATTAGAGGATGGCCAACACACAGAAATGTGTCAGAATTCAGATCTTTTATGGGATTAGTTGGTTACTATAGAAGGTTCATAGTAGGGTTCTCTAAGATTTATCATCCCATCACTTCTTTGCAAAAGAAGGGAACTAAATTTGAATGGACACCTAAGTGTGAAGAGAATTTTAATCTATTGAAGGAACTACTTACTAGTGCACCTGTGTTAAATATTGTTGACCCAAATGAATGCTTTGTGGTATTTATAGATGCATATAAGGAAGGACTTGGGGGATTCCTCATGCAAAATGGACATGTCATTGGTTATGAGTCCAAAAAGCTTAAGGAACATGAGAGGAACTATGCCACGCATGACTTGGAGCTTGTTGTCATTGTCCACACCTTGAAGATGTGGAGGCATTATGTAATGATCCCAAGCCAAATTCTTTCTTGGAATCACTAACTACTACTAATTTATTGAGTTATTAATTGCATACAANCTCCCTAGATCTGAGTTTTACTGAATCACAGGATGACCCCTATGGCTCCAAGATGTCCCAATCTATAAACAAATGTAGAATGATGATAACCCTCCAGAAAATCCCTCAAACTGATGGTCCTATCCCTACAAACAAAACCCAACTGTCGGAATGGCCCCAGGCTCTCAGGATAAGCTGGATCGAACCTCCCTCTAGATGATGGTGTGCCCTTGCTGGAAACACAAGAAACGTATGGCCTGCTACCTTCTGAAGCACTAGATGGAGATGGGCTGAGACTATAATGGTGTAGAGGAGTATTTTATCCCCGAGACCAAGCTGCAGAACAAGGTGAGTGGATATTTCACCACTGAGTTGCTCACAAGGGTTTGTATAGAAAAAACCCCAAACTGAATGCTCAAGAGCAATAGCAAATGATGATCCAAAACCAGAATGACTAATAGGTGTGCCCCATCCTATT